>MAVT02000413.1:0-32336 GCA_001702395.2 Diaporthe helianthi | reverse complement strand
TGTATACCTAGTATACAAATATACAGGTATATAGGTATACAGGTATACAGGTATACAGGTATATAGGTATACAAGGTATATAGGTATACAAGGTATATAGGTATATAGGACCCCTAGGTATATAGGTATATAGGTATACTATTATAACTTTATACCTAGGCTTAAACCTCTAACCTTATAAAGGTAATATAAACTATTATAGTATAAGTAAAGCTTATTATACTAGATAATACCTCTAAAAGAGGAACGTTATATTACTAAAAGTAATACTGTAGCTTATACTTATATACTATAATAATTTATTCACTAAGTAATTATATTATAATAATTAATATAATTATTAAAGTATTTTTATATTAATAATATTAGGACTTATATAATTTCTTTTTAAAAAGTATTTTTCAAGTTAATATTAATAATGTTAAATTAAAATAAATATTAGTTTAAAAATTAAAACTCTTTCTAATAAAATTTAATTTTAGTTTATATAAATTATAATACTTTTCTTTAAAGTATTTATAAGCTATATTAAAGAGTTTTTATAAAGTTATAACTTATATAATAGTTCTAAGTTTTCATATATAATATTAATTACTTATATATAATTTAAAAGCTAAGAAGATAATAAGTAAATAAGTTTATAGCTAAAAAATTATTATATAATTAGAACTGTTTTATAATTAATATTATTCTAGGGTATAAGGAAAACCTACTATAAATAGTTTATATAAGTAGCTATACCGCTACGTAGATATTAGAACTTTTCTTTAAATAATAACTTTAACTCTTTTTTTACTATATACTATATACCTCCTCTTTAATTTAAGTATATAAATCCGTCTCTTAGCCCTAGGCTACTATTTAACTTACTTTCTACTCTTTTCCTCTATAGCGTTAGACGTGCCTTTAGTAGTATCTAGTAGAGCAACTACCTAACTTTATTAGGTTCTCGTTTTCAATATATAGGGGTTTTAAGTTCTCTTAATATCTCTTCACGTATTTACAGGTAGGACTGTCTTCTATAGCGTAACTTCTACTAGGACTAGCCCATGTGTAATTACCAATGGTTTTCAGGACTTGGTCCGTGCTCTTCGCCAATCTGTTAGCGTGGTGTGGCTCTTGGATCTGGAGATAGCGTGGGCGTGGAGCCGCCACCCACTTCTGGGCAGGGCTGAGACTGCAACGTCAGTGAAAGCCCCTGATGATCCGTCATCCTCATCCACAATCTGCTCCACACCCTCGAGTACATCATATCCAGACGCGCCAATGATGAACGAGTACATATAACAATAGATCCCACAAACTCTATATCAGCAGATCTGAATCTTGCAGTCTCGACCTTGGCTTGTGAGAAGGTCACTTGGGCGGCTGTCCAGATGCGCGAGCCCGATCCCGGGAGCAAACTGGCCAGCTCATGAATCACCTGGGTCTACGGTGCTTCAGCGAACGACCTAGCAAGTGCACATGCGGTTGCAGACATGTCGAGAGTGAAGTTCTTCACCTAGAATTCGACTTCTTGTAAGTGTTGTACGATCGATATTCGTCACACTAGACCCTGTTATGTTTACTGCAGGGCCAAAATCTCTGGGACCGGCCCTATTCGTGACCACGAGTACTGCATGTTATCGTCAGGCTGTTTGTGAATGCTTATCAGTGATTCCTCTCATTCCATTCCTGAAAGCTGACGACGCCGACAAGTCAACCAACCCCTACTGTTATGATCACGACTGCTTGACAATCTGAGACATCAGGTCCTCCCTAGCCGCAGTGGATTGTGCGGCTCCGAGAAGCCACGTCACTTTGAGTTTGCCGTTGCTTTCAATCCTCTGTTTCCCCTGAGACAAGAACCCCAAGCAGGTGTACTGCTACGTTCTCTGACATTCTGAGCTTCCGCAAAAAAATCTATATACTTAAGGTCTTCAGCCCAGCTTGAGAGGCTTTGGACTGTCAGGACTTCGTCATGGCCCATCTATCCACCTATGGTGCCGATTTCTCGGTCACCAAGAAGAAGGCGATCGAGGACGCAAAGAAAATGCAGGTTGTTGTCGAGGATGAGTGCAACAAAGCGGATCAAGAAGTGCCTCCATATCTGCTCAGAGAGTTGATCGGCAAAGGTAGCTTTGGCCGAGTGTATAAGGCCGCAGACCTAAAGACGAGCCAGTTGGTTGCAGTCAAGATAATTGACATTGAGGAGTCCGACACGCTCAACCCAAAACTCGCCGACACCTACTCAGAGTTCCTAAAGGAGATCAATGCGCTCAAGCTGCTCAGCGAGGGTGGAGCGAAGAACATCAATCATGTTCTGGACGCACTGCCCGTGGGCCAGTCCATGTGGATGGTCACTGAATACTGTGCTGGAGGAAGTGTGGCGACGTTGATGAAGCCGACAGCTCCTGGAGGTCTCCAGGAGAAATGGATCATCCCGATTCTCAGAGAAGTCGCCGAAGCCGTGCACTGGGTCCACAAGGCTGGTATCATACACAGAGATATCAAGTGTGCCAACGTGCTCGTCACCGAGGCAGGCGGTGTACAGCTCTGCGATTTCGGTGTTTCGGGCGTGATCGAGACCAAGTTCGATAAGCGGTCTACCTTTATTGGAACACCACACTGGATGGCACCGGAGCTTTTCGACCCTTCGGCCTCGTATGGTGTCGAGGTGGACATTTGGGCTTTCGGCTCGATGGTCTTTGAGATCGCCTCGGGCCTGCCGCCGAACGTCATGGCTGGTATTGATATTACGCAGCTGGGCGGCCATCTAAAAAAGAACACGCCTCGGCTCGAGGGAAACAAATACTCAGAAAGGCTGAAGGATCTCGTCTCATTCTGCCTGGTGGAGGACCCGGCGCAAAGACCCACGATTAACGAAGTGCAGCGCCATCCATATCTGCACAATACCAGCTCCTCGCATCCTACCTCGTCCTTAGCAATGCTGGTGAGGGCTTTCAGAGTCTGGGAGTCCCAAGGTGGCAGTCGAAAATCGTTGTTCGCCTTCGGAGGAGCCCAGGGACCGTCAGGACTTGACCTATCCTCTACAGCCATGTCGAACGACGAATGGAATTTCAGCACAACCCTCGCCTTCGACCAACGCGTCATGAACAGCACGGATGCCCAGGCTGTATACGACGTCTATGGGTCCAACGTGGATTTGATGGAGGCCACACCACAGCCGTATAGGTCGAAAAGGCGAAGGCCGCCGCCAAATCTTCCCGTGATGAGGGCACCGCTGGAGAAGATCTTCGACCCCAACACCATCACGAACTATAACGAGAATGCTCGGAAGTATTACGGGAAGCCCCCAACACCTCCTGCCCCCGATTTCACGTCAGATCTGCCGCTAAGGGATAGCTCGCACAACGCGACATTGAGGGAATCACTGATCGATCTCGACGCCTCACTTCACGGCAGCGACCTCTCGCGCTTTGCCGACATGAACACGGTGAGGGCGAGCATGCGACGATCAACCGAGTATGATCTCGGAGAGGACTACAGCAGAGCCCCGAACAGCGACCCGGAAACAGTCTTCGCTGCCAGCAACAGGAAGACACAGGACTGGAAATTTCCAGCCATGGTACCCCCAGCATCTGCGAGCGCCGAGATGTCTCACTTCCCCTTTAACGAGGACCGAAACAGCAACCGAGACTCAGCGAGCGATTGGAAGTTTCCGGCGCCCGGTGATCCCCAACCCGCTTCAGCCAGTGAGTGGAAGTTTCCGGATCCTGGCAGTCGCCCACCGCTGCTGCATCACCCCACTGAGCCATTGGGCTCCTCGCCCAGCTACAACGAGAGCCTCACGGTTCCTCGAGCGTCCTCGCAGATGGACAACCGCGCGTCTGTTAGCAGCCTGATTGACCTGGACGAAAGTCTCCCGGACCCCGTCGCACCGGCTGATATCATCCGTCCCTCAACCGCCAACTCCGACGTCGGATCTGAGATAGGTGGCGCATTTGACCTAGAGAAGCACGCATCTTATTATCCTTTACCGTCTACGAACCGCGAGCCATCCATATACATCTCGGACGAGTCGGATTTTGTTGCCGGGTTGGCAGGCCACCGACAGAATAGAAGCATCAACATGATGGGCGGCATTCCAGAGGTGGATGAGCGGCAGAGGCGTAACACGGGAGCCTTCATGGACGACGCACATCTGTACTCTGGTGACGAAGTCAACGGTAGCGAGGACTACATGATGACTGGTTCCTCGACGACGACCCGCTCCCAGGCCAGCTATCAGCACGGCCGGGGGCCCAGCGGGGGCTCGAACTACACCATGACTGAATCCACGGTCAGGACACCGTCCATGTCGTCGTTGAACTCTTTCTACCAAAGAGACGGCGTGGCGAGTGCGAGTGACGGCAGCCTGCTGCCACCCATGCCGGCACCGCCTTCGGAGAGGGTGATGATGGGCGAGGGAGGTGAGCTGATGAGGGACGAGTTCCTGAAATTGCTCGAGGGCATGACCAGCCATCTCAGCTTCACTGGTGAGTTTGTGGGGAACTTCCCAGTTAGGAAGTCTGGGCGGGGACAAGAAAATGAAAATTGAAAGTAAGACTGCCTCCAAGGGAAAGGTCATGTATGATTGTTGATTGATTGTGATGTGTATGACTTTGTTTGGCTTTTTTGGGCAATCTGGATCTGGATTTTGGGAAACAGTGCATGCATGCATGGGAACTTGATGAACAAACTTTACGGAGGTAAGCAAGAATTTTTTGAAGGGATGATAAGTAATATTAGGAGTGGCCTCTAGACATACAACGGATACACGTGGATGGCATCGGTGGGCTGGTTTGGTTCATGAGCTATGGGACGGATGAGCGCTGCCATGCTGGACTGATCTGAAAATTTATTTTCCCTATGATTAGATGACGGATGCTTGTCCGAGAATTGATGATTTTCAAAGTATTCATCAGATTGTTCAAATGTTCTTGTCCATCGTCTGAATTTCGTATACACAAGATGTCTGGCGGTGGTGTTGCTTGGCCGACTCGGAGCCCGCCACTAAGCCTCGCACCTCAAAAATTGAAGCTTTTCGGATGACTCAACTGAAAACTCGTCCGGCATGTAGAACAGCGATCATCATCAGCCTGCGCCAACTGCATTTGCCCTGCATCATATTGCCATTTTCACTTCAAACTGTTTCTTTTTGATGCTCTATTTAAGCAATAGTCGGCCTCAACTGCCAATTCGACTTTGGACAGTATCTTATGTTGCAGCGACACGGCGAATATCCCAGCCGATCTCATCAGCCTCATCCTCAAGCGCACCCAAACCAAGAACCTTCTCCACAACCGTCATAAAACCCGCAAGCATGAAGACACGGATATTACAAGTGCCACGGGGCAAAGACCCCGGGCAGTTCAAATCACCAGACAGCCTCGACACCTGGCAGGTCTCGTCAGACCCGTCCGTGCAGGACACCATCGCGCCCCTGCGCGAGGCAGCCTCCCTCCTCCAGCAGAGCGACACCCCCGTCGCATTCCCCACAGAAACAGTCTACGGCCTCGGCGCAGACGCAACCCGCAGCGCCGCCGTCAAGGGCATCTACGCCGCCAAGGGCCGGCCTTCGGACAACCCCCTCATCGTGCACGTCTGCGACCTCGACATGCTTCGGCGTCTGCTGCGGCCCACCGGCACGAGTAGTGACACCACCGCCACCAACGGCCAGGACCAGGACCAGGACCAGGAGGACCCGATCCCCCAAATCTACAGGCCCCTCCTGCGCAGGTTCTGGCCCGGGCCCCTGACCGTCCTCCTCCCCAACCCGGCAGGCTCGGCCCTCGCGCCCGAGGTGACGGCAGGCCTGCCGACGTTCGGGGCGCGCATGCCCGCCTCGACGCTGGCGCGCAGTCTGATCGCGCTCACGGGGGCGCCCCTCGCGGGGCCCTCGGCCAACGCGAGCACCAAGCCCAGCCCCACGGCGGCGCGGCACGTGGTGGACGACCTGGACGGGAGGTTGGAGCTGGTGCTCGACGGCGGGGTCTGCGGCGTTGGCGTCGAGAGTACGGTCGTCGACGGGCTGTGCGACCCCCCTGTGGTGCTGCGGCCCGGCGGGGTGAGCATGGAGGAGCTGAGGGGGGTGGAGGGGTGGCAGGGTGTTGTCAAGGGGTACAAAGACGCCAGTGAGGTTGGGGAGGATGGGGTGGGCCCTCGGGCGCCGGGGATGAAGTATAAGCATTACAGCCCCCGGGCGAGGGTGGTGCTGTTTGAGGCCCGGACGGGAACGCAGAGCGAGGAGGTGCTGCGGGAGTTGAAGATGGTACAAGGGCGTAGGGACGTCGTTGGCGTTGTCCGCACGCATCGCTGGGAGAGATTACCGGGGCGTGAGGTTGGCGCGGAAGAAGGGGACACGGATGGGGAGGCGGATCTAAGCTACGAGATACACTCGTCTGTCATTGACGGGTCACGGGTTTTGGATATCGGGCTTGGGCTCGACAGCAGGACAGTCGCACAGGGTCTGTTCTCTGCGCTGAGGGAGCTGGATAGGAAAGGGGCGGACGTCATATTCATCGAGGGCATCGAAGATAAAGACGACATCGCGGCAGCCGTCATGAACCGCCTGCGCAAGGCGGCCTCGGAGATTAGAGCATAGATGAACCATATAGACAGAACTGCGCCCGGCATGATAGACTTCTGCTCAATCACCAAAGAGATAATAATGTCATTATTCTCAGACTTTTTGCATGGTCTTTGGAAATTCCCAAAAATCAAAGTGACCCCTTGACTCCTCTAAAAGTTTCGACGCCCCTAAAACACTGCTTGTCCACCACCACATCACAGCCCTTGCCGCAGCCAGTCTGTCAGCTTGGCCTTTCCTAATTGCGCCAGGTTGTTGACGCCTTGCTCGCTGAAGGGGTCGATGCGGCGGAGGTCGACGTCCTGCGTGGGCGCCTTGCTGACCCTCTGGACGATGATGGTGGGGTCGGTCTCGAGTATGATGCCGTCGTCGACAATCTCGTCCACGGCCAGGGAGACGAGGTCATAGCTCTCGATGATGGTGCGCTTGTCGACCGAGGCCTTGAATAGGAGGTGGAGGGAGTCGCGCAGGGCGAGGATGGCGTTGTACAGCAGGACCTCGTTCTCGTCGACGCTACCGACGAGGTAAAGCATGACGTCGCTTTCCGACTTGTACAGGACGATGCGGCCGTCGAACAGCAGGATGTCTCCGGTCTGCTTCGCCGTCTTGTCCAGCAGGGCCTTCTCGAATGCTTTCTGGGACTTCGCGTCGGGGTATGGGTTCTTGGAGGCTTCGGTAGGTCAGCGGTCGGCCTTATCACCTAGGCAGGGAGGCGTCTGAGAGAGAGCATACGGGCAGTCTGTCCTGGTGCTAGCGCGCCTTGGTGCGGTGAGTCGTAATACTGGGATGTCTGGTGAGCTTCGAGATTCGCCGCCGGCTGTTTGTTTGTGTGAGAACGGTGTATGATGCTTACTTTCGCATATAGTCTTGAGCCGTCCTCCTAAAACATTACAGTCCAGTCAGTGGGAGAACAACGGGTGGTGCGCTTGGTGGCATGTTGCAGGCGCAGGAAGCTCCGAGTGATGGGATCGTCGAGGCACGCGCTGCATTGAGTGGATTAGGTGGTCACTCACAGCCGACAGGATGAGGATGGCATTGACCGAGTAGAGCGACATTCCAGGAGCCATGTTGACTGTTTGCGACGCTGGGCACGGTGTTGACAAGAGGGCAATGAGGCGAGTCGCAAGTAAGGCTACGGGGCAGACTGCAGACAGCTCCCCCGTGTTCGAGTTCAATGCTCCGTGTCAAGACCGATTGACCGGCCGGCTCCTTGTGGCTGTGCTGTCCTTGGATGGTGTGGCTTGACCACTGTTAATGGCTGATAACAGGGGCGCCTGTAACGCGGGGCATCTGCTTTACTTACTACGCTGCAGCTGGAGCCTCGCAGGCCTTGCTTGCATGGTGGCAAATCTTAAAATTCGATAGAGCAGTCTGTCCGAGTGCCTCTATATGAAGAAACATTATATCTTCAAGCCGAGACCAGAGAAACCATATTATTTCGTCAATGCACTCGCTGCATGGCTTTTTGCACAGTATCACCAGAGCATACGGAGGACCCCTGGAGCGCAGGGGCCCAGTCAATGGCTCTAGTGCCTATTTAGATCCTTGTCAGTGTTTTAATGGGCGACGCGAGGAAGTCGCGTCTGGGGCAAGGAACTCGCGTTCTACGCGCCGCCCAAAGATTTGTACCAAAAATGGACTGGACTCTCTTGCTGCCCTTTGTATTTCTCATTGCTAAGACACGCTTCCCCTCCACCTCCACCAATTCTTAATAGAACTCCCCAATTCCCATCGTCCGTTGCACTGGTGATCTTTCTTGTTTATCCTGCCCAGCCCGTCAACAATCTCACATCATCATCACCATGTCGTCTCCAGCAAGGCGATCAACTCGCAGCTCGCAGGCGGGGACTCCTGCCCGCAACACGCGAAGCTCGCAGGCTGGCACACCTGCTGCGCCTGCTGCGGACGCCGAGACTCCTCGTCGAACTCGTGCATCACAGCTCGCATCGAGCCCCATGTTCTTCGAGTCCTCTCCCGCCAATGGCAGCGGCAATGCTGCACCGTCCTCGCCTCTGCGGCAGATGAGCAACAGCCAGACTACTGACAATGGCCCTGCTCCGAGCTCCCCATTGCGCCAGCAGACCGAATCCCAGACTGTCAACGATGGCGAGCGCACCCCACGAGCAAGTGGCATGCGTATCGGAGGTAGGACTGCCCCATAACTCGATAGAACTTGGAACCTGTCAGTGCTAACAAAGTTGCAGACTCCTCGCCCGTTCGCTATGACCCCAGCTCAAGTCCTGGCCACCAACAGACCGATCTACGAAGCGAGAGCAGCGGTCTCTTTGTCGACTCCTCCAGAAGGGCTCCTCGATCAAGACGAGGTGATATTCACTCGGAGTATTCAAACAGGACGCCAGTGGCCCCGCGCCGCATTGTTCTTGGCTCCGATGGCAGGGTCGTGCAGGATGCACCAGCTTCCGACACTGCTACGTTCTCAAACAACAACCCGGGCACATCAGACGCCGATGCTCTGGGTGGACAAAGCCAGAGCTTGGTATGGGGAACTACCATTGCCATCGATGACACATTCACCGCCTTCAAGAACTTCCTGAGGAATTACAAAATCAAGTACCGCCTTATCAAGGAGAATCAGCCTGATGAGGTCGTCAATGCTCCGGAAAACCAGACCAAATGCTACTGGGAGGCCTTGGAGACAATGCTGGCTCTTGGAACGGGAAAGTTGTACTTGGATGTTCATGATCTGAAGGCCTACCCTGAGACCGAGAAGCTATGGTACCAACTGCAGGCCTACCCTCAGGAATTGGTTCCCATCATGGATCAGTCTGTTCATGACATGATGATTGAGCTCGCGCGCATTGAGATGGCCAGACAGCGGAGCCAGACCACTTCCGCGCCACAGGCGTCGCAGGGCTCTGAGCCTGCCATCCCCAGCTCGGACCGCCCTGAGGACGCTCCGACACCTCGCCCTACAGCACAGAGAGAGGCAACGCTGGAGGACCAGGTTGCGGAGACGATTTACATGGTGCGTCCCTATGGAATGGACAAGACGACCAACCTGCGAGATTTGAACCCTTCAGACATGGACAGGATGATCCAAATAAAGGGACTCGTCATCAGGACCACACCCGTTATTCCGGACATGAAGGACGCATTCTTCAAGTGTAGTGTCTGCAGCCATGGCCTGCTTGTTACCCTCGACCGTGGCAAGATCCGGGAGCCCACAGAGTGCCCTCGACAACGCTGCGGGTCCAAGAACTCCATGCAGATTGTTCACAACCGCTGCAACTTTGCAGACAAGCAAGTGATCAAATTGCAAGAGACCCCAGATGCTGTGCCAGCCGGTCAAACCCCACATTCAGTTTCTGTATGTGTGTACGACGATCTGGTGGACTTTTGCAAAGCTGGTGACAGGGTGCAAATCACTGGTATCTTCCGGGTCAGCCCCGTTCGTGTGAACCCACGCCAGAGGGCCATCAAGAGCGTGCACAAGACATACGTTGATGTCTTGCATGTGCAAAAGGTCGATCGCAAGCGCATGGGAGCGGACACGACTACCCTGGAGCTGGACGACGAGGACGAGCTCCAGACTGACAACCCTTCCGGAATGGACGAATCGCGCAAGGTGACGCCGGAAGAGGAAGAGAAGATCAAGGAGACCGCCGCTCGTGATGATATCTACGAGCTCCTGTCGCGATCTCTCGCACCCTCAGTCTATGAAATGGACGACGTCAAAAAGGGTATTCTGTTGCAACTCTTCGGTGGCACGAACAAGAGCTTCGAGAAGGGTGGCAGCCCCAAATACCGTGGTGACATCAACGTCCTGCTTTGCGGTGACCCATCTACGTCTAAGTCTCAGATCTTGTCGTACGTGCACCGCATCGCACCTCGTGGCGTTTACACCAGTGGTAAAGGCTCTTCTGCCGTCGGTCTTACAGCATATATCACACGCGATCCCGAGACACGGTCACTGGTGCTCGAGTCCGGCGCCCTTGTCTTGTCTGATGGCGGTGTCTGCTGTATTGACGAGTTTGACAAAATGTCCGACTCCACTCGCTCCGTGTTGCACGAAGTCATGGAGCAGCAGACAGTATCTGTTGCCAAGGCCGGTATCATCACCACTTTGAATGCCCGAACGAGTATTCTGGCATCAGCCAACCCGATCGGCAGTCGATACAACCCTGACTTGCCTGTTCCCCAAAACATCGACCTTCCTCCAACGCTGCTGTCTCGTTTTGATCTCGTGTACCTGATTCTGGATCGTGTGGACGAGAAGAACGACAGAAGGCTGGCAAAGCACTTGATGTCTATGTATCTCGAGGATACACCTCACTCCGCTCAGTCGAATAACGACATTCTGGTGAGTCGCGCTGTCCCAACCCGACCCCTAAACCTGTGACTAACCGTATTAGCCCGTTGAATTCCTCACATCCTATATCTCGTACGCCCGCGCCAACATCCAGCCCAAAATCACTCAGCCCGCAGCCAAAGAGCTAGTCGAAGCTTATATCGAGATGCGCAAGCTTGGACAAGACGTTCGTTCCGCGGAGAAGCGCATCACAGCCACCACCCGTCAGCTCGAGTCCATGATCCGACTTGCGGAGGCGCACGCCAAGATGCGCCTGTCCACCGAGGTCACCCGTGATGATGTCCAGGAGGCATACCGGCTGATCAAGTCTGCCCTCAAGACAGCGGCGACCGACAGCCAGGGCCGCATCGACATGTCTCTCCTGACCGAAGGCACAAGCTCTGCCGACCGCCAGAGGAAGGAGGACATGAAGAACGCGGTGCTGCAGCTGCTGGACGAGCTGACGGCCGGTGGTCAGATTGTCAAGTACGCCGAAGTTGTCAGGAAGCTGAGCGAGAACACGGGCGTGCCTGTTGAGACGAGCGATTTTGCCGAGTGTGTGCGCGCGTTGGAGATGGATGGCTCAATTACTGTATCCGGGGATGGCGCCAGGAAGAGCATCAGGAGGGTGACTGCTGTTGTTTAAGCAGGGTATGTGGCTGGCTTTGTCTACATGTGTGTGTGTGTGTGTGTGCGTGTGTGTGTGTGTTTTTTAAACAAGTGTCGTTTTGGATGTTTTGGTTGGTCATTTTTCATATACCGCTGTAATCTGCACCCAGAAACGCGATCAATGAGACGATGCCTTAAAATACATTTTAGTCGTGAGAATCGTTTTGTCCTGTTGAGTCATCCACGCTCCATTTCGAACACGATTTACTACATGCCCAGGTATGTAGCCTTGTTTGCCCATCTCATGGTTGATTCCTCGACGCAGTCTGGGGAAATAGCGCGTTCTATTTTCGCGCTCTACGTCTACGGCGCGCCGGCCCTACACAGACTTGCCCGAGAACTTCAATTCCACACCTCCGACAACGTAGGCCGCGACGAATGTGGCCAGCATGCTGCCAAATACCACCAGGGGCTTGCGGATGCTGACCAGGAAGGGGACGTCGTAGGAGACAATCAGCTCACGGCCGCGGAAGTCGTCCACCAGGTTGCGAGCCTTGATGATCAGTGCCGTGCGTCCGATGGTGTCCAAGAAGGTCTTGTGGATCTCGATGTCGGCGCTGTTGATGGAGGAGTGTGGGATGTCGGTGTAGTACTTGACGTTCCTGTGATACTTTGGTTAGGAGTGGCATTTGGCAAGTGGAAGACATGCAGACTTACTCAGCCCCCTCGGGCAGAATAACACGAACGACCACATTCTCGTACTCGATTCCCTCAGCCTGTTTGGGGCCCTCGAGGAAGGGCACGTTGAGCACAAAGCCACCCTCGGCAGTGTTGCGCAAGTAGTTCTTCGCATCGGCGTTCCAGCCGATGGTGAAGGGGTACTTCCAGCCGCCAAAGATGGGGTAGCGGGGCTTGGTGGTGAGTAGGGCCTCGCGCCTGTTGCTCCGGAACCTGGACGTGGACACGTTGCCGATGACGTCGTAGTAGTAAGGGTCGAGGCTGCCGGGGGCGAGGGGGAAGGTGAGCTCGTTCAGCGCCCAGGTGGTTGGGTTGAAGTGCTGGGCCTGCTGCCACTTGACTCGGTTGAACAGCGACGACAGGTTGGCGCCGCGGTGGTAGAGGGTGTAGCGCTCCTCAAAGGCGACGTTGCCGCCCCAGTGGCTGACCTCGACGTCGCGCTCCAGGTCCGAGACGTGGGTGACGGGCTTGGAGAACTCGAAGCGCACCTCGATGGGGAGCTCGGCGCCGGCGGGGATGTTCTCGTAGGGCCCGTAGGTCAGCTTGGAGCCCTGCTTGTCGGGGAACTCGGACGCGCCGCCGCCGCCGCCTGGGAGCTTGGTGTAGTCGGGCACGTTGGACGAGGGAAGCTTAATCTCTGTCTTCTGCTTCGACGTTGTGTAGGCGGAAGGCACGTAGGCGGACGACTTGTACAGCAGGAATTGCTTCTCATCTTGGCCGATGGAGGCCGGGAGAGGCCTGTATGCGGAGGTGAAGTAGTATGAGATGGAGAGGGTCTGCTCGCCGCCGGCCTTCAGGGGCTCGGGAAACTTGATGCGGTAGTACTGGACGGTGCTGTGTGGACGAAACAGTGTCAGCTGCTTGTGAATCCCGGGCCATGGGGGGGATTCCAGTCTTGTCCTACCTTTCCGGGTCAAAGTCCACAGCCTCAACCGTGAAAGGGCCAGCTTCGGTGTTCTTCTTATCCTTCACCTCGAAACCTCCGACCCTGGACATCTGGTCTGGTGTGAACGGCAGGAAGTACTCGTCCTGTGGCTCCTTGGCCGTGTTCTCGACCTTGACGTTGATCAACTCCTTCGCATAGTTCTTCTCCAGCTGGAGAATGTGTACGAGATTGGCATTCTTAAAGACCTGTGGAGGCTTGAAGGTGGCGGGCAGGTTGACCCGTGACGTTGTGGTGGATTCGGCAGACACCAGCGACAGGCACGAAGCCAGCGCTGGCAGCAGTGCTGAGAACTTCATCTTAGATACGCAGATTGAGTTCTCATGAGGTAGCGCAGCCCGTAGAAAAAAAAGAAGAAAAGGGATCTCAAAGTACTGGTATCAATTGGTCATAGATAACGTCGCGTTTATCTCCTTCACCACCCTTTTTTTGGTTGATCACCTTGTTTGGAATATCAACCCTGGACTCTGCGACGGGAAACCCCAAAGGACAGCTCGCCGTTGGAGCTCCCCCAAAATGATTACGTTGCTCTTGTTGGTCGCAGCAGCAGCTCCTTGGCCCGATGCGATAGACGCCAAGCCGGGAGCTAACGCTGCCCGCACGTGATGATAAAAAAAATGATAAGGCAAGCAGCCGGCAGGCAGCGGCTTGCCAGGCTATGAGAAGTTAGAACCAGGGCCGCATGATCGCCAGCGTTATGACATAGCTTTGCCATCTCTCAGTGCTCCAGCCGAAAAGAGACGAGGTGGGGGTGGAGGGGGTTCCACTGACCCAATTCAGCGAGCAATTGAGATTGAGGGCATAGCATGGCGGGGTCTCAAAAATTCAACAATCCAGACCACCATAAGTCCACTTCGCTGCGAACACCTGAGCACAGTCACACCACCCAGGGCATGTTGTTGTAGATGTTTCTCGCCTCCTGCTACATTTCCGGCTCAATGACACCCTTCAACTACAATCTACATGGTATCACAAGCTCTTCCAATTCTGCGACACAATCAAAAGAGCCTATAAATCAGGCAAACAAGGTGTTCCAAGTAGTTTGTTTCGCTACATCTGCCGGCCAAGTACTCGCAAGACCAATTCCCGGGAGGCCTTTCCCGCGGTTGCTAGGTACAGTTACTTGTACAGGTACAGGTAGAGGTACAGCTACCTAGTGAAGGCAATGTATCCGTACCCAGAAGTTAGGTAGTCTGAGCTTACAGTTGGCTGTAGCAGGGCTGGGGGACGCACGGCCACGGATTGGAGCATAAGCTGAGTCCTCGTCCAACGCCTCGCCGGGTCTGACGCCAACCAATACTCGGTCAGTCGGGGGCAGGGCGGGCCAAGCTCACCCTACCTAGGTTTGGGTAGCCTCTGCCCGCCCGTTTATTGGAGACGGGGGCCTGTACCGCAGAAACGGATGGACCACGGCTAGAAATAGCAGCGAGAAGAAACCTCCGGATGTATCGATCATTCGGACATGCTGTGAGTGGATTTGAAGAGGAGAGGAAGGAGGTGATGGGAAAGAAAAGGATTCAACAATAGATGCACTCTTCCTCGACACGTGAACTCATGTGCACCTATCTCCAAGCGCATCTACGTAATTGGCCCTCGGATGACTGACTATCTTTCTGGATCTCAGAAAGGTCCATATTTGTGACATCTCCCATCAGAATCTGAGCCCCAAGTCAGGGTTACATGACTTTCCCAAGAGCTCCGGGATCCACCCTGACCGCCCTCCCTGCCAGCAGCCCAATCCCCAGACTACTTGAACCTGACTGAGCTCCGGATCGACTGACCTGCCCCTCAACCTCGCCCTCTCGCTGCCAGAAATAAGCCTCAGACCATATACCCCTCGACTTTTGGTCCCTTTTAGATATCGACAGATCTTTTCACATTTTCATCCAGACTTGAGCCTCACCGTTTTCTTTTTTTTTTTAAAAAAAAAAAGATATTATTACAAGACAGCAGCAGTCAACATGGTCGGACTGGGTCCCAAGAAGCCGCCATCCCGCAAGGGAACGGGTACGTCACATCTCGTGCTTTCCTTGCCGCCTTGCCTGGGTCTGCACAGGATATCAATCACATATGTGGAGATTATGCATGGTGTAAAGTGACCGATTGCACTTGTGAGGCTCTTTGGGACGCTTGGTGGATAGGTACATAGGTATGGGGACGATCAACGGATGCAAAGCTCGGGCAGGACCCAGCAGCAGGACCCAGCAAGCAGGGAGAGGCTGAATCTGATGTTCGTTCTGCACCCAAGTGGGAAGGAGCACATAGCAGCAGAGGGGGCTGTGGTTTATGGTTCAGCTCTCCAGCCGGGGGTTCTCAGAGAGAGACAGACACCCTCGGAGTTGCTGATGAGCCTGATTCTGGAAGAATGAGAAGAGAAGCCCAATTTGTTCTCCCAGAACACTGAAGAGCTTTTGGCCGTCTTCACCTAGCCCCGTCCTACCGTCCTACCTCGTGTCCTAACGCCCAAGCAACACAACCGTCCTATATCAAGCAACTCTAGGCTTGACAAGATCGTTTGCACTTATTCATCCGTTCGGCCCTCGTTTGTCCTAGGGTCTCGCCCGACCTATTCACTAAACACAGAAATTCTACTTTATTCATTTCAAGGCCAGAATCATTAGGAAAATGGCGCTGGATAGCCATATGCCACCTCTTCCCCCACATGACAAGGACCTGTCACCCAGGACCAAAGCAGACCACTTCTTCCACCACCATAGGCACTCTTCTACAAGTTCGTTCGTCGTTGGCGCTTTTTGGCTTTCTTTCTTTCTATCTATCTATCTATCTATCCATCTTTTTGCAGAGACTACTCGCAAATATGGGAACTGACTTCAGTCGTGATTCGTCCAACACTACAGGCTCCATGATGGATGTCCCCAAGAGCCTTCTGGCTGAGATCAAGGATCTGGAGGAGCAGCTGACGGTCCCTACCAACAAGCTGAAGGCCATTACCGACCACTTCGTGAAAGAGCTCGAGAAGGGTAAGTTAATACAAAGACTCAGATCGTGTATGAGATCCTTCGCTAACTCGTTGGAACAGGTCTGAGTGTTGAGGGCGGCAGCATTGTAAGCTGACTTTGAAATTCACTTGTACTCGTGAGCACGGCATTTTCATAGCTAACAGGAAAACAGCCCATGAACCCCACCTGGGTCATGGCCTTCCCTGATGGCTACGAGACAGGCACCTACCTCGCTCTTGACATGGGTGGCACCAACCTGCGTGTTTGTGAGATCACTCTGACCGACCAGAAGTCCGAGTTCGACATCATCCAGTCCAAGTACCGCATGCCCGAGGAGCTCAAGACTGGCACCTCTGAGGAGCTGTGGGAGTACATTGCAGACTGCCTGCAGCAGTTCATCGAGACCCACCACGGCGGCGTCAAGCTGGACAAGCAGCTCCCTCTTGGTTTCACCTTCTCCTACCCAGCCACCCAGAACTACATCGACGAGGGTATCCTCCAGCGCTGGACCAAGGGCTTCGACATCGCCGGTGTCGAGGGCAAGAATGTTGTCCCCATGTTCGAGAAGGCTCTTGCTGACAGGGTGAGTCTCTCAGTTCACATGTTGTCAGGATACACGTACTAATGCGCCAAAAAAAAAAGGGAGTGCCTATCAAGCTGTCGGCCTTGATCAACGACACCACTGGAACACTGATTGCTTCTGCCTACACCGACACTAAGATGAAGATTGGCTGCATCTTCGGTACCGGCTGCAATGCTGCCTACATGGAGGACTGTGGCTCCATCCCCAAGCTGGCTCACATGAACCTGCCTGCTGATGCCCCCATGGCCATCAACTGCGAGTGGGGTGCCTTTGACAACGAGCACAAGGTCCTGCCCCGAACCAAGTACGACATCATTGTCGACAAGGACTCTCCCCGTCCCGGTCAGCAGGCTTTCGAGAAGATGATTGCTGGTCTCTACCTGGGCGAGATCTTCCGTCTGATCCTTGTTGATCTGCACGACAACCACGAGACCCACATCTTTGCTGGCCAGGACATCGCAAAGCTCCGCAGGGCTTACAGCTTGGACTCGTCTTTCCTCTCTACCATCGAGGAGTACGTATCACTCCTTTGGTCCCTACTTTTTATTCAGTTATGCTGACAGCTATCCCCAGTGACCCGTATGAGAACCTCCAGGAGACTTTTGATCTCTTCCTTGACAAGCTGGACATCAGGCCTAACGGGCCTGAGCTTGAGCTCGTCCGCAGGGCGGCTGAGCTTATCGGAACCCGTGCTGCCCGCCTGTCTGCATGTGGTGTCGCCGCCATCTGCAAGAAGAAGGGTTACCAGTCCTGCCACGTTGGCGCTGACGGCTCCGTCTTCAACAAGTATCCTCACTTCAAGGCCCGTGGTGCCCAGGCCCTTCGTGAGATCCTTGACTGGCCCACCAAGGCTAACAAGCACGACGAAGACCCTATCGAGATCCTCGCTGCCGAGGATGGTTCCGGTGTCGGTGCCGCCCTCATCGCTGCGCTGACCCTGAAGCGGGTCAACCAGGGCAACCTGGCTGGTATCCTGCACCCTGAGAACTTCACTTAAACGGTTCTGCGTTTCTTGAGGCTTTCTCTCTCCCTACCATTGCTGGTGGATTTTTGCGTAGCAATCGAAAGGTTCTGGAAGGGCGGAACCCGTTGGTTTCAAGGCAGTTTTCAGCGTTCAAGTTGAGCTAGGGTGAGAGTTCTTCAGCCCAAAAAGGTGCAAACTGGGAGCCGATATTCTGGGTTGGAGTTTGTTAGAGATACCGGCCGAATAAAAAAAAAACGCAAGTGAAACTGTTGAAACTCACTGTCCAGTGTCCAATACCTCCTCTTGACACCCTCCCACTCGCCCTTGCCAGCCTCCTCCAACCCCTTCAAGTCTACGTCAATTTCATTCCATTCAACATCCATACCGGCGTCGGCCATGTGCATCTCTACGACTTTGGTGTAAACGTCGTAGCAGACCCGCCTATCCGCACCAAGGCCATTAAAGAAGCCAAAGATGCCGTCCTGGTCCAACAGGCCAGGGATGTACTCGGTGAAGAACTTCCGCAGCTGGCTGTAGTCCTCCCCGAAGGTATCAAAGTAGACCGCATCGTATACCTCGCCGTGCTCCAGCAGGATGGGCACGATGTCCTGCCAGCGGCCCCTGTGGATCTTGTAGGCGCCGTCGTCCGGGCCGCTCGCCTCCCACCCGGCGCCGAAACTCGACTCGGGCGAGGAGGTGTGTTCGAGGACCTCCTCGTGCGCCTCGATGATGTCGTGCCGCGCGGGTTTGGTCTCGGCGAACATGCTGTCGATGATGCCCATGCCAAAACCAATGTTAAGGATCCTCTTCCCAGCCGGCTTCCCGGGCAACAGGGCGTCGACACTCCGGCGCATGATGTCCGTCTCCCAGGCCATCATGACGCCGTTGCCGTCGTCGTCCACCAGATTTCCGTCGGAGTACGTCAGCTTAGAACGCAGGTACTTCTCGCTCTTGACGTCCGTCTCGGCGTCGGGCCTGGGTGGTTCGAACTTCTTGGGTTGCGTGGCCCCGACGAGCTCGGGCGCATCGTCGCCGTCCTCAGGCGGGCCCGTAGGGCCGTCGTATTCGACCTCGACGTGGGCTGGCTCTTCCCCCTCTTCCCCCTCTGCCTCTTCTGCGTCCGCCATCTCCTCGTCGTCAGCCTCGGACCCAGAGCTCAGCTCCTCATACCCATCGAGCAGCCCAAACAGCAGCTCAGCGCGCAAGCCTGCCTGGACGCACAGCTCGTACAGCTCCGTCTGGCCCAGCCGCAGCGCGACGCACCCGGGCGTCTCGTTGTGGTCGTCGACGTCGTTCCATATCCCGCCCCAGAGCAGGAGCTCCTGCACCGTCTCCTTGGCCTTGTCGACGCCCTCCTTGCTCGCCTTCGGGTCCGACGCAGGCCCGCACGACCGGATCGCGGCGTGCAGGGGCGTCTCGCCCGTCTTGGGATCCTGGACGGAAGCCTTGCCCGGGACGTCGAGGAGTTTCTTTATGGCTGGGGTGTCGTGCTGCCATGCGCGCAGGAGGATCTCGGAGGTGTCGATTGGGCAGTCCGGGGTTATGCGGGCGGATATCGACTCGTCGAAGGGCTCGTTGGTGGTGGAGGAGGCCATGGTCGCGATGGGGCTGTTGGGCGTCTGCACTCGCAGCGATGCGATGAAGGGTGATAGAAATGATGCTCGTTGAGACGAGAATGGCTTAGCCTACCTGGTAGCTGTTGGAAACGGCTTTTTCTCCGTGTCTCGCCCTTCGCTTCGGTTCCACGTCTTGCACGTCTCACAGACACAAGCACACGCGACCACAAAATCGGGTCAGCACCGCAAAGAGACTTGGACAAGATCTGCGGAACTGCCCCTCCAACTTTTTCGCCCTCGGCTGGGCCACCCACCCGCTTTGGAGTCGATGTGGAAACCCGCGCTGCAACGGGAGACGGAGAAAACACAGGGACAGGGGAGCTTGCAACCATTGGCCAATGGCGACAACACCGGCCACAACGTGCCCAGACCAAGTGGGGGTCTCTGACCCAGCGTCACATAGTGGCGTCCAAATTGCTGGTTGCTGCGGCCATCTCTAGAGCTGGATGGAGCATTGACCGTCAACCTCGCGCTACTCCGTAGACTATATCCTCCTAACTTATAAGCTCTACGCCAACCAGGAATTCCCACCAAGACTGCTGCTGAAGAAGTTTGGAGGCGAACGAGCTGGTGGCATGCAAGTTCTTACAACGTGAGGGCTATTGGTTTGTCCATTTCTACCTAAGCTTTTAACTGGATTTGATTTGCTTTTCTCCAAAACCCTCCATTCGCTCTCCTCGCCGGTCCTATCTTTTCTCTTCTCGCTTTTCTCCAGGTAAGGAATGCAACTGGATTGCAACCGTGCATTCAATCCCTCACCCCAACTCTGACCACCGTGTTTATCTTCTCTTTTACCGCACGGCTCTCTTTTTGGAATCCAATCACCACTGCCTGGCGGTAGAAGCCCAAATGCGGACGGCCTTGTGTAGCATTTTCCGTACCACGATGCGCTCATGCTGATTATTCGTGACCTGAAGACAAACAAAACCACCTGGCAGTCCAGACGCCTCCACTCGACCTCGGACCACTCTAAGCCCTACAGGCGCATCCCGCCCGGTGTTATCGTCATGAAGTTCGGAGAGCAGCTGCGCTCCAGTGCCATCAAGGAGTATCAGTGGTACTATATCGACTATGAGGGGCTCAAGGCCGATCTTAAGAAGTCGAGCGGCCCTCCTGTCGAACAAGACGCCCAGGGTGATGGCGCGAAGGGAGCCAGGAAGGGCAAGGGCAAGTCCAGGCGCCAGTGGACGGAGGATGACGAGAGTCGCTTCGTATACCGGCTCGAAGGGGAGCTGCAAAAAGTTTACCAGAAACAACAACTGAAGACCATCGAGATCCAGCGTCGCATCCAGGCCAGCGAGCGCGACGTCAATGACATTGTCTCGAGATTGAACCAGCGCCGCGCCGGCGAAGATGGCCCATCCGAGGAGGAGTTCATGGTGCTCGAGGAAGACCTGAGCGACATTATTGCCGATGTTAACGACTTGGCCAAGTTCATCCAGCTCAATTATACCGGGTTTTACAAGATTATGAAGAAGCACGACAAGATCACCGGTTGGCATATCCGGCCCGTGTTCGAGGCGCGCATGAAGGCGAAGCCCTTTTATAAGGATAACCACGACGAGCTGTTGGTTGACCTGTCCAAGCTCTACGACATTGTCCGCACCAGAGGTAACCCGATCAAGGGTGACAGCGCCGCGGGTGGGAGCCAGGCAAACTTTGTTCGTAACACGACCAAGTACTGGGTACACCCGGACAATGTCACCGAGGTTAAGCTCATCATCCTCAAGCACCTGCCGGTGCTGGTCTTCAACGCCAACAAGGAGTTTCACCCGGACGATTCTGCCATCACCTCCATCTACTACGACAACCCCGACACCTGGGAGCTGTACGAGGGCCGCCTGAAAAAGACAGAAGGGGCCGAAGCCATCCGTCTGCGGTGGTACGGCGGTATGGGCACCGATAAGATATACGTCGAGAGAAAGACCCACCGTGAGGATTGGACCGGCGAAAAGTCTGTCAAGGCGCGTTTTGAGGTGCGCGAGAAGCAGGTCAATCCGTACATGAGGGGCGAGATGCTTCCGGCCGCCGTGATGGAGAAGCAACGGAAGTCGGGCAAGAAGCCTCAATCGGCCTACGACGAGGACGAGAAGCTGGCGCAGGAGGTGCAATGGGAAGTTCTGAAAAAGGGTTACGAGCCAGTCTGCCGGAGTTTCTACCACCGGACTGCTTTTCAACTTCCGGCTGACGCCAGAGTCCGTATCTCACTCGACTCGGACCTGACATTGATCCGCGAAGACAAACTGGATGGTCGGAAGAGGAGCGGCGACAACTGGCGTCGGATGGATATTGGCGTTGACTACCCCTTCTCCCAGCTGCCTCCCGAAGATATCTGCCGGTTTCCTTATGCGGTGCTGGAGGTCAAGCTTCAAACGCAGGCTGGTCAGCAGGCTCCGGAATGGGTGCGCCAACTAGTGGCCAGTCACCTCGTGGAGGCCGTACCCAAGTTCTCCAAGTTCATCCATGGCTGTGCTACCTTGTTCCCCGACCGGATCAAGTTGCTCCCGTTCTGGATGCCCCAGATGGATGTCGATATCCGCAAGCCTGCCACACACAATTTCGGTATTCAGAGGGTTGGTCACTCTGGTACTACAGGCACTTCAGAAGACGAGGATGACGACTTTGATTCGGATGATGAGGAGGCGAGAAGCGCCCCACGTGTTCAGGAAAATACTACCAATAGTGGCACAACCAACGGGGCATCAGCAGCGACGGGTGTGCACGGGGCTGCGGTGGCACACAGGTTACGCCAAGCGCAGGCCGATGGGTCGACGGACCTAGAAGACCAAACGCGGCTCCTACCCGCAAACGACGACGCTTATGAGTTGTATGAATCAGACGAGGAAGAGGAGGATCAAGAGAGACTGGAAGAGGCGAGACGAGTTGGCGGCCTTACATACGCCTCCACCCTGGTGCAGACCAAGGCAAGGGCTGCTGGTCGTGGACTAACCAAGCTGGGTGGCGCTGTGAACAACCTAAGGTCTGGTAGCGAAATCCCGGTGCATGAGAGGACTATCACGCTGTACGGGACAACCCAGGTGCAGAACAAGAAGTTCGTGGCACCTCCCGGCAAGAAGATCTACGTGCCTGTGAGGGTGGAGCCCAAGGTGTACTTTGCGGCTGAGAGGACCTTCCTCAACTGGGTATGTCCCAACACTCATATTTGACTCTCCCCAGACACTTTCACCCAAAACGTGGGGTGCGTGCTGACCATAAACAGCTCGAGTTCTCCATCTATATCGGCACCATCGCCTCGACTCTTCTCAACTTTGGCGATAAGCCGACTAAAATGTCATTCATCGTCTCGGGGCTATTTACACTTGTGGCCATTGCGGCGCTATTGTACTCGGTGGCGACGTATGTCTACCGCAGTCGGTCGATTCGTGCCCGTAAGGCGGCCAGGTTTTACGACTGGTGGGGTCCTACGCTTCTGTGCTCAGCACTGGTGCTGGCTGTCATTGCGAATTTCGCCTTTGAGGGATATGAGCGGCATTGGTGGTAAGCTCCGCACTTATCTGGTGTGGCTCATATGTTTTGTCATCGCAATCACTGCATAGTCTTGGATCGGGTCTCTTTTGTGGGTGTGCGCGTCTCAACCGGACAGTCGACTGGGCGGAAAATAGTGTTATTTCTGGCAAAGTACCTAGTATTATCAATTATCAGGTCAGGTAAATAGAATTTCTAAACAAATCAAAAAATCTGAGCGCACTGGCCCTCGTTATATACCAATCCTCAATATCTCCTCAACCGCTTGATCCACACCCTCGGCGATGATAGTGGGCCTTGCCCGCCGCTTCCGCACATCATCCCCGACCCCAAAGATGGCTTCCCCGAGCCGGTCAACCCACCCGGTGCCAGCCCGGTCGATCCACGCACTCCTCAGCCCGACACTCCGCGCACCAGCGACGTCAAACGGGTTCGCGCTGACGAGCCACAACACGGCGTCGTTGTCCTCGTCCGCCTCGGCCTGCAGGTGACTGTACGACTGCGCGGTGGGCTTGTACGTGCGCACCTCATCGACGGTGACGAGCTTCCTGAACAGCCCGCCGCCCCCGCCGCTGCTCACGAATGGTTTCAGGTCCGGCGACGTCCCCACCGAGGTGCTCAGCATCTTCTCGGTCCCGTTGCTGAACACCACAGCCTCGACGGCCGGCCCACCACCCTGCTGATTCTGGATAGCCCTCAGCCCCGCGGGGACATCTGGGAACACAGCCAGCGCGTCATACGCAGCCATCAGGCGCTCCACCGCCTTGTCAGAGACATCTACGACCCCATCCAAAACCTCGGCGGCCGCGTGCCGCAGGGCGGCCCGCGTGATCTTGTCAAAGGGTTTGTAGGTCGCCATGGCCGTGACGCGCCAAGTGTATTCGAGCTGGTACTGGCGCCATTTTGTCGCCACAGCCTGGGCCTTGGACTTGTTGATGCTGAGGTGCGTCGCTAGGTCCTTTGTGATGGAGTCGGTGGAGAGGATTGTGCCGTAGAGGTCGAAGGCTATTACGATCTTGGATTTTGTGGCGGGCATTCTTCAATGTTTTTTGTCTGATTTGTTTCCCGGTAGATTTTACAAGTACGAATACGCTAAAGGTCCACCTGGCCGGTATCCTTGTCACTTTTATCCTGTGCTGTGTATGAGTATCGGTTGAGAAGGTGAGGTTGGTACAAGTACAGGAAGGGGATAGTCAGGGCACCCATAGACGCTGCTAATCACGGTGACGCAATGTGGGGGAGGGGGACGGAGGATGCTGGTAAGCCTGAATGCTACCTTGACCTGGCCTGCTGGGCGTCTCACTGGCAAGGATCGTGCATCTCAGTCACAATCAGTGATGGTGTTGTGTGGAGTTTTGGACTGTGCATTACAACTGCTTACAGTTTTTGCCGACACGTCTCCCAAGTGCTATCTCCTTCCAACTGTTATTGTCATTTCCACGCTGAGGCGGGGTTTCTCAGGGCTTATACCGTCACTATGATTTCTGTCCGTAACTCCATCCCTAAGTGGCATACTATCCTCCCAGGGAACAGATTCCTCTGAGCTCCTCATACGCCCAGCTGGAAAGAAGATTCCTCGAAGTGACTTACACTAGGATTAATGATGACATCGGTTACCTGGCATGCTAAAGTCTGCGGCAAGGCCTTAATTCGAAGACTCAGGATAATCAAAATTTGCACCACGTACCATAGAAATCGAGCCGTGGTTGTGGGAACCCTGCAAAGGAAGAAGATAACAAGTAGTACAAAGATGCTAGAATGTTCAACTTTTCACATTCAAACAGCTCAACATAATCAAATACCCAGCTCAAGGTCCTCACGCAACCCCGGCCGAATCAATGATGATGATCTTTCTCGAGTGGTATGAACGAGCCTTACTAAGTGAACGATACTATAGTCTGACGAATGCGAAATTACTAGAGTTTTTAACCTAAGTAGTGTAAGTTATATGTATAACTACTAGGAATGTAAGCTTATAAGGTATAATTTTAGTGTATCTATAGTTATAACTTATATAGTAAATGAATAAACTATAAAATAATATATAAAATAAGTATATTAGATTTAAATAGAGTAGAACATAGTTTTTTTAAAACCGGAAATCTTTTACATCGTATAATAATATATCTCGTTATAAAATAAAATATTTATTAAATATATAAAACTTAATCTTATATCTTTTAACCTTTTTATAAATAATGAAGTTATATTATATATTACATTTAAAGTAAAAATAGAGTCTTCACACTATTATTATTACGATTAAATGTACTAGGTATAATATACTTTAAACTATCCTTTTTATAATATATTTATAGCTTATTACTTAGGAAGCGGTATAATTAATAAGTCGTATAACTATACTATTACTTAGAATTAATATACTTGTAGCTTAGTAATTTTTATACTAGAATAAATACTTACTTCTTAATACTTAAAGCTACCTTTAGTAAAACCCTACCTCTAGAGCTACTCTAGTAACCTATCAAAGGCTTAGAATCCCTAAAAGAGACTGCGCTATACCTCCGTTTTCTACTTATTGGAAGCCATGCATCGTGAAATGGCGAGCGGGCTTGCGGGGGCTTTATCGTCCGCGAATGGCGTAGGTAGTGGTGGGCTCTTTTAATCGTTTCTACAGAGGGATGGGTCACCCCGGGATCCTCCGCGCATTAAGAAAGGCTCCAACATCTAACGCCAGATACTTTGCAAATCTCGATAGGACTAGGCTCAATATACAGTCGTAGCCCCTGTGCTAAAACAAAGTCTGCTTCGTATCAGCCTCGTGGTAGCTGCATAGACGAGGCTAACATTTGAATTGAGGCCGGTATAAAGTAAAAGTTGAGTAGCGGGACAAACCCAGGTGCCGTTCACAAATCACCCAAGACCGGCCGCTTTTGATTAATACACGCCACAATATTGGAGGTACATGGAAGCCCGTGGACTCGACAGTAGGGCTAGCGTTCTTTATACGAGTTACAAAATACATCTTAGGTATTGTGAACAAGCAATACATATGTAGCGTCCTAGGAGATGAATGCATCATTACCTCATCAACTGGCCCCACAAACCGCTGTTGACTTCTCAATCTACAGTTCGTCTAGAACGGAACTCGAAATGCCCTCAGGGCCAGCAACCTTCTGCTGAATGTACACCTCGCCTCCAACGCCATCATCTCCAAAGTCCCTTACATGCCGGCCATTCTTGCCCACGGGAAAAGCACGTCCTCCCGTGTCGACATTTGTCCGCCACCCGGAAGCCTGCGTGGCTTCCTCTATTAAGCGCAGAAGAGCCAGGTCGCTTCCTATATTCACGATTAGTATAGTAGAGGCTTTCTCCTGCCTACCTAGGTAGTGTCTGACGTACCTCGGGCACCCATCAAAGAGGCACTCACGGGCCTGTACTCTGTCGATTCGGTCACACGGGACTTGTAAGGAAGCTGTGCGACTGTGCAAGATACTGTTAGTTACAGACGCCAGCTAGATCAGACTTGATATTCACGTTGCACTTACACGGCACAACTATCTGTGGGGTTCCCAGTATCGGTGAAAGGAGTCTGGTATCAATGCCCTCCAATGGCTCAGGCTCACTGGCAAATAGTTAGATCTTGGAAATAGCAAAGGCTCAAACATGACAAGCCCACATGTGTGCCCCAATAAGGGACTTCGATGTCGCGTAATCTCCTACGTACCTCGGCAGCTCGTCTCGGTATTTCTGCGTAGCAATGCCAGCTGGTAGTACCATGATATCGCCAGACTCACTGCTCAGGGACATGACAGTCTCATCGAACCATGTCCTGAAGGTGGTGAGCCGATCGAGATACTCATCGTAGTCATCATTTGCGACATTCTCTCCAATTTTCCTGAGAGATAAATCAGCCCCAAGGTCTCCTAAGCAAAGGGAAGGCACCAGTTGACTTCAGGACGCATACCATCGATACCGGGGAGATGTCTCAACAAATGGCTCACGCCCAACAGCATCGTTGTAATCAGCCCTAAATTGATCATACTTATGATAGTAATCGTGGCACAAGGACCAGAAAGGTGCCTGAGAAAAAGTCAGCGCGACCTTTTTCGAAAGGCGTTGCAAATGTATCGGCGACGCTTACCTTGCTCAGGTACTGCTGCAAGGGAAGTCTTGCTATTGGAGATTGAGAAGGGGGATTCTCCTGCCATAGTTGGGCTATGTTCACTTCGATCCTTTTCGAATCCAGGTGAGTCTCCAGATTCTGCACGAACAGCTCAATCAATTTCTGATGTTTGTCATCAGAAGTCGGGAAGTAGTCCGTTGGGTAGAAAATGCGACGGTGCAGCTCGACACTCCCGTCAGAGACTTGGAGGCTATGTTGCGCTGCAGAGACCAAGTCTTCCAGCCGGCGGCCAAAAAGGCCAACGGTATCGTATCTCCTACAAAGAAGGCTGTTTAGATGTTTGATTGGTTGAAGGACTCTGGAGAAAAGAACACTCACTCTGAACTGATTTGCACACCCTCTAATGACGCTGAGTCGTGTGATGAGCGGAGAGCATGCAGCCCGTGGTCTGCAGCTGGAGCCCGCACACCTCCATCAGCTATTCAAGGAGCCGGGAATATCAGCACGAGATAGGCAACGATATAAACACCATTGGTGGGTGGGTCAATGAGACTCACACTCTTCTCCAATAGCAAAGTCAAGCCATGGGTAACCGGCAATGGATGCTGCCGCTCCCGCGGAGCTACCAGAAGCCTCGTGGTACCGATCGCCCCTTGGGTTCACGGGAGCATGGTGGTCGACCCACTGAAGTCCGGCAGTGAACTGGGTCGTCTTCGTCTTACCCACGACGACGGCGCCCAGGGCGAGCAGCTTCTTGACGTACGCCGCAGAGTTCTCGGCTGCGGGGTACAGCTGAGTCCACGCGCGGCTGGAGAGGGTCGTCTTCGCACCTTTTACGTCGAAGGTGTCCGTGAGAGCGACTCGCCTCCCTGCTAGCGGCTTGCTCGAGCTGGGACTGTGGTAGAAACGGCTGGGGGCCGGGATGGTTTTAGAGACGCCGTCCGAAGACAGCGGTGCAACGGCTTGAAAGCTGATAGGCCTTGTTAGATACGAGACGAGGCTGTCCATTTACACGTGTACATGGAGTAGTTGCAAGAACAATACCTCTGTGGGTCAAAAGGGTCATCTGGCAGTAGGCCGAAAGTGAAGGCATCGAGTTCGTCGGGATAAAGCCTCCATGCCTGGTGCAGATTCTGCCCGCTCAGGAAGTATGGTCCGGATGGCAACAAGTTCTTTTCTTCAGATGTACCAGGGTCATCTGCCACACGATAGACAGTGAAAGGGCAATCTGTTGAGGTGGTCACATCGTATGCACCAGGACAAGGCCAATGTCCACGCTGTTCCGAAGCTGACCCGGACGGCTTGACGACTATGATGCCTGTGAATTCATCGGTGCAGACATCATCGTTGTCGACAAGAAATTGCAGAGTCCTGCCAAGCTCCTCGGGGCCGGCGTTGACCTCGTCCTCGCTCAGCACGACGACGGGGATGACCTGGTCAGCCCTCACGCTCTCCTCGACGCTGCCCTGCCATGTATTAGCGGTGATGTGGATCAGATACGGTGGAGGCAGGGTAAAAGTCGTACCAGAATTTGAGGATGTACGAGGTAGTCAATACCTGCCACAACACAGGTTATGAGGTGCTTCAACGCCATCTTTGATATGCCGTCTCGGATCGTGGTTGACGTGGTCCCCGCCTGGCAGCCCTTGGCTGTTGACCCTGCGTGCAGCATGGGCGGTTTCAGGGTCTGGGTTGGCCAAAGTCCCGCCAACAGCGCCTGAAATCCAGGTCGGGCTGGGCTGGCAGGCTCATCCTCGGGCCCACATCCCTCTAGATTTGGCATCTATGCCCAGGTCAATCCGCCAACCCTGTCTCAGCTGATACCGTCGAGTACGCATACATTCCATCGCAGTTCAGATCACGTCAACGCCAGAACAGGATCGGCCGTCTCGCACGCAGCCTCTTGTTAGTCGTGCTTGGTTTCTGCAGCGTGACGTCGCCACACACACCTCGTGTCGACACTAGAAATGGATGGGCGGCGGCGACCCACCCTGCCGCCCTGCCGCCCTGCTAATAAGAGGTGTCATTCGAGAAGCTCCTGCGACGTCAAAATCAAGCCTGCACGCGCACACTTCCCTGGCTGCGTGTTAGTCTGATCAGGAAAGTACGGACGGAGGCTCGTTTAGAGTTTTGTCGTCGGATGCCCCGATCTGCGCCGCAGAGTCGTATGTATTTCTTCACACAAGACGGGCAAAAGTGCGGTTTCTGCCCCATCGCGTGACCATTTGGGCCTCGTCGAATCATGAAACAGGCCCCGGGCGTACTGGCCTATCCGTACTGTTCAATCGGCCATTCCACAGCAGTCCCTCTTGAGCCTCGAGTTTCGTCGTCATAACTGGAGGGTTCAGGGTCCTGGCCGCATTCCTACACAGTATATGTGCGTGTGGATCTGTGTCTAGGCATGTGCCGGAGTGGCTGTTCGGTCAGCAGGGCCCGCCAATCACACGGGGAAGAGGCTGCTCGGGTGGTGTGCATGGCAGGCGTTCGCATGGATTAAACCTGGTTTTCTGGCCATTTTAATCGTCCTTGTCTTGGCCTTGCGTCGCCGGGCATAGCCAGCGGCCGCTGCCAGAGTCCCCTTTGGAGTATCCGATGAGGAAACTCAGGTTGTTCATAAATATGTTCCACCTCCTCGCTTTTCATGTTCGCATTGCCCACGCTATTCTGTTCCACCATAAATCCACCATATATCCATCCACCAACTCCTCGTGCTACACTGCGAAACCAGTTTTACCAAGGTCTCGCTTGCTTGCCCAATTACATATCAATACATCTGTTTAATTGTCTATACTTCCAGCCCGTTCAAAATGTGCTTCGGTATTACGCCACAGAGGAAAAAGAATTACTACTACCGTGAAGAGGTAGTACCAGCAACAAGATATCACCACCACCACAGCCATCACCACCCGGCAAGAGCAAGCTACCACAGTCACACCTCACGACACTCGCATTACGGCCACAGTCCACGGGCTAGCTCACACAGCCACCACAGCGGACCCGTTGTCTATGAAAAGCGCACATCCCGGCGTTATATATGAGATCCGAGCTAAACGAAGACAAAGACAAATCTAGTGCAAAAAGAATTCACTCACGGTGCAGCATCACCAGCACGCTGCACCGCAACACGGCCATTGATTGCAATGGTTGACCTCGCCGCACTCCTGAAGTCTCTGGATGATTCCATCCGGTTATTGGTGTGCACAGAGAAAGGATGGCCTAGCATTTACTCCCGACTGGAACTTGTCTCATGGACTGGAGGGTAGCGGCAGCAACTGCATATGAAACTTTCGAGACTACATGAGTGACGATTAAAGTTATTTCTGAGTTGATGATGTTAATGGCGATCCGGTTTATGACAGAAGGCATCGCATAGTATTATTATCATGAACTTCTTAATCAAGTTTATAAGTGTGTAATCAACAATTGTTACAGCAATATGATTAATATGATTATCTTAAGGTGAACTAGCTTGACGTGTAGCACAAAGCCTTTTTATGATCAACCCACCACGCGACGGTTCAATGTTACCATGTATCTGACCACGACTTGAGAGCTTTCCCTCCCAGGGTTAGTTATGTATATTGGGAGCTCGTTTTTCCCAGTGGCAATAAAACAACACACCCGTGGACAGCTCCCCCGGGGTGAAACCCGTATTGCAAACGTCAACTGGTGCTTGGCCCATGCGACACCATTCTGATCATACCAACACAACATTGAAAACAGGTGGGCATATGGACTCAGGTCTAAACCCAATGAGGAACAGCATCGACGAATTGACTGCTGCGACATGGAGCTGGGCAGCAAGAACGGCGCGGTAATGATCCCATTTTGGTGCGGAGCGGTTGCGAATAGCACGGCACCGGTTTGAGCCTCGACGTGAGCTTACGTGCAGCTTGCTCGCTTGCTTGGCTTAATGGAAGCTTGACAAATTACATAAGAGGTACCAGATACGAATGATCCTTAGTTACAAACCGGCATACCTTCTATCAGGAAGGAACCATGCACGGGCCTCCTCGGAGTACTCATAAGTAGTTCTCAGCCTTTCAGCCTTTAGGTACAAACTTAGATAGAGACAGACAACGGAATCTAACCCTATTTACTTACAACGTTCACAATTTAGCTTAGATACAGGAATCGAACGCGTGGAGATTATCCAGTCGCCGGTAAGGGTCGACTTAGAACTTAGTACTAGTTTCGGTTTTCATTCTTAAACTTATTTACGCCTTTTTATTCAACTCCCGTTAAGAGCTTCGTCTAATATTTATAGCAATATTAGCTATAACTACACTATAGTTAATAGAGAATAGTTATAATAAAATTATCCTAGTCTAGAAATTTAAAAACGAGCATCCTTACTTTAACTATAAGACCTTAGTATAAAAATTTATAAGTTATATAACTATATACTTATACCTTTATAATTCCTTAGTAAATATATTAACTATAAAACCCTAGCTATAGCTTTATTTACCTATAAGGTATTAATTATTTATAACCTTAATACTAATATACTCCTTAGAATAGATTTAATAGGTCTAGAGGGCTTTAATATTTTTAATTTAAAAGGATATATTAATATTGATTTATACTGTATACAAATTCCAATAGAAACGAAATCTTATAGTAAGCCCGTAAAAGCTAGAGTACTCATAGCTAAGTACACTACTATTCTACCCCAATCAACAATCTCTTTACCTATTAAACATTGACTGTATAAAGATGATTCCTAGAACTTGATTTTTACCCCCACATCTACCCATTATACTATAAAGAGCTAACTAGAGATTTAGATTCTAACTCCAACTACACTAAGACTAGAAACGACGATATAGCTTCTATAACTAGTAGTACCCTACTTAAGAAGTAGAAGTAGAAGTAGGTAAAAACTATAGCGTTTTAAGACCTTAATAAAGATAATAACTAAGCTATTTTATATTTATATAACCTTAGTACTTTAATAACCCTATTAGTTAGCTTATTTAAACCTTCCTTACCCTTTAAAATCTCCTTATAATTTAGAACTGTAATAACCAGTTAGCGGTAGCCCTAGCTCCTTCCCAGTCACTATAAGTAGTAGCCCCCGCAGGCCCGAGGAACGAGGGCTAAAGGGGGCAAGAATCAGTCTTGCACTTTCACTATACCTAGTAGTACCTTTTCTTTAAACCTTCTACTAGTAATTATACCTAACAAATATACACGTTATTACAATTCTAATTCTTCTTCTTTATATTACCTACAATGCTACTATAAAAAGAAACCTTTTAAGTAAGCCTTACGCTAGGGAGCTTAAGTACTATTTAATAAAAAGAAGCCTTACGCCTGCAAAAGAAAAATCTCCATTTATAAAAATAGCTAAAACTCCTTTGTAATACCTAAATACCCTCTAAATAATAACCAAAAAACTTAAAGCTTGCGAATATTACTACTTTACCTATAGGCTATAGTTTATAGTAGTATAATAGCTAAATAA
>MAVT02000412.1:0-32406 GCA_001702395.2 Diaporthe helianthi | reverse complement strand
AGTATAAGATTAAAAGACTTATAATTATAGTTTTTTTTAACTAAGTTAATTTAACCATCTCCTATTTTTATAATTAGGGTATTCTCTAGTTTTATTTAGTAGAGCTTCCTTTTAAGCTTAGCTAACTTAGTAGTGGTTATTTTCTAATACTATACTTTATAGGATTCTTAATTTTAAATTTAAGTTTTTGAAGATTAGAATATATTAAGATTCTAGTTTAAACTCTTTTATTATCTCTAAGAATATATTAACTATCTTTATACTTAATAGATTTAATTTTAAGTAGAGGGCTACCTTAGTATAACGATAAACCTACATATTTATTTCTATTTATATTACTATTTGTAGTAAAGCTATTAGAGCTATAAATATAGAAGGTTATCTTAGTAGTTTATTTAATTACTTCTAAGTAGTTTTATAGAAAAAGGTTACTATAGGTAAGTTATTTACCTAAGTTATATAGCGAATACTACTTTTACGTAGTACTTAACGGCGTTAAACTAGTAGCTTATAGATAGACTATTACAGCTTTAACCTTAATAAAACTAGTTAATAGTACTAGCGCGAATAAACTAGGTACTTTAAGCTATAGCCTAATGCTATAGCTACTTATATAAAGGCTTCTAAGCTTATAGAAGTAAATTAGAATATTACTATAAAATTTCTTATATAGTAAAACCTGCTATATTTATTTAAAAAGATATATTATATCTTATTCTTTAGTATACTTACTATAGTTCTAGCTTGGTACAGTATATAGTTAAAGGCTTATAGTTTTATATATAAAGTAAATAATAACTAAATACTTATTTACTAAAGATATATACAATAAATTTATTAGTACTTTAATATAGTTAATTTCGTATTAGGCTATCCTTATACTAGTATTATAAGAGCGCGAGTTTAGTTTCTACTAGTATTATTTATAAAGACCTTTATTATAAGTTTAACTAGCTCCCTAACCGGGTTTTTATTATTATTAGCTAGATAAGTTTTTCTTTTATATATAAGTAGGTATAAGTACCACTACCTATAGTAGCATTATAGGGTAATATAAGGTACCTTAGTCTCTTTTAATACTATGTAAGAGCGACTTAGGTAATAAGATAAGCCCTAAGGATCTAGGCTTATAGAAAACTCTAAATACTTAGACTTACGCGTAAGCGCTTAGTTAGCTAACATAGACCTAAGCCGCCGGTGCAAGGAGATATTAGCCTGATAGCCTGACTAGTAATAAAAAACCTAGCGGACGCAGTCAGAAAGTAGTCTGTCTCTTGGCCATGTAGCATTTGTGCACCCCGTGCGACACTCGACTAGTGCTGTACCGACTATATTTACTGTCTAACTCGCCCCCCTGTCTTTACCGGTTTCCCTCTCCCCTCTTCTCCCGTCTTCCCTCTTTCTGTGGCTGGAGAGGTTATTTCCTTGCAACGGTCTTTTGTTAATGACATGACAACTCACAGACAGACAGGGCTGATGAGGGGCAAGATGGATCGCGCAGCACCGAGTACTGCGTAGATGGCCAGATGGCTTGCCGCCGAGGGTTGCGAGGGCTGCAGGCTGCAGATGCGCCGGGCCAGCATCACACGTACCTGGCTGTTGATTGGACGGGCGTTTGGTTGGCGTGCATTGGTGGGCAGCCAATTGGGAGCCGCGAACGACATAGAACTGGAAGACAAGGCACCTCGATCCTTGCACGGCAGCTGGGGTGGGGTGTGATGGGCAGGCTCGACCGGGGTCTGGAGCTCCAACCGTCCACATCGGCGCCTTTTGTCGCCGTCACGTAGCCGCCCGGGATGAGCGTCCATCCATCATCAATTTGGCAGGCCAATCAACTACAATGCGAGTACTGTGTAGGTAGGCTGGTAGGATGATTAAAATAAACCAGTTGGTCTTGTTCTGCCTCAAACACTTGCACCACCCTGCCAGCCCGGCCGGGCGTCTATTTCCAGTGCCCTCTGCCGTCTGTGGTCTGTCTAACAACCTGCTCGCCCGGATTCCGGATTACGGATTGCATTGATGCTACCTGGATTACAGACAGGCTTCAGGACCACATGAGATCGTCCCTCGTCGTGGCCAGCGGCTGCTGAAAACCGCTGCCCTCCCCTTCACCCCACCCCACCCACTGGCCTTTTTCCTTCGTCCTCCCTCGACAGCTGGTCTCATCCACTTCTCTTCTCATCTATCCTGCCTTGTCACCCTCTTTGCTCCACTAGCAAAAAGACAAACAAGCATCTTCTTCTTATTGTTGTTTTTTTCTTTCTAAAAAAACTGCCTTGGTTTTCCCCCCTTCACAGCCTCGCGACGACACCCTCACTCGCCCAACCCGCTCCACCGTCGCAATGCCCACAAGTGACGACAGGAAGCGGCCTGCCGCCCTCAACCTCCAGCCCGTGCGCTCATCATCCACAGATTCATCCTCCTCCTCCTCCTCCTCCTCCACATCCTCAATAGGCAAGCCGCCAAGAACACCACGATTCGCCGAGGCCACCACCATCCACTCGCCTTTCGAGTCCACAGGGGACGGCTTTGGGGACAGGAGCGTGGTCCCTCAGTCACAACCCGGCGATATTGGGTTCGGGTACATCAGCAACAACATGGAGTCCGCAGCCGTGCCCATGAGCCCGAGGTCGCCGCTCAAGAGTGCCATGAAGGCCCCCGGCACCCCGGGGCGAGGCCTCAACCCCCTCAGCCCTACCTTCAGGGAGGAGCAGCTGCTGGAAAAGCGCGAGGAATCGACTGAGAAGGAGCAGGCCAAGGATCTAGTACGTGCGCCCCCCAACCCCCCCCCACGCTCCCAAACTCTCGACAGCCGGGCCAGACGCCGATATCTAACCCTCTCGGCACAGAAAGTCAAGAGTCGTGTGCGGCTCGCAAAGGTGGCACTGCGGAGCGTCAACTTCAGCTGCAGTCTGATTGTCATGGCCATGCTTGGCACCTCTTTCGCCATATTCAACGCCACCAAGGCCCTCCCGGCTCAGAACAACCTCCCGGCCTGGGCGACAAACACCACCATCTGGCCACAGTGCCTCGTGCTCGCCGCCTCGTGCCTGTCGCTGCTCATCTGCATCCTCGTCTTTGTCGGGTACTGTCGTGGCGGCCACAGGAGGGCCGAGAAGGTCGGCGTCTACTACACGCTCTTCGCCGTGGGCTGGTTTATCGTGAGCATGGTCATGTGGGTCCTCGCCATCGCCGTCCTGCAAAACTCGAGGAACAACAGCAACAACAAGGACATGTGGGGTTGGTCCTGTGTAAAGAACACCCGGTCCCAGCTCTTCTCCAGCCAGGTCGACTACGCCCTGGTTTGCAGGCTTCAGGTAAGACGACAACGCCTGGCGTCCTCCGCGTCAGCGTCTGCGGCTAACAGCTGGGTAGAACTGGTCTCTGATCTGCATGATCATCGAGGTCGTCATCGAGGTCATCTCCATCACCCTCTACTCGGTCGTCTTCTACCGCTACCACACCAAGAGGAAGCTGATGAAGTCCATGGACATGCGGGACAAGGCTCGCTCCGACCTCTACCTCGCCCAGCTTCGGTCCCAGTCAGCCCCCAACACCCCGGGCTTCGGCCCAAAGTCCCCTGGCTTCGCGTCCTTCTACGGGCCAAAGTCACCAGGCGTGTACTCGCAGCACACCATGTCCCCGCGCCTCCCACCCTCGGCCGCCTTCCGCTCCCTGTGCGACATCGAGGAGGGGAATCCCTTCACACCCGGCGGGCGACACGTGCCCGAGCCGGCAAGCACGTTCGCCACCAAGGCCGAAAAGCCCTTCAAGCTCCAGGCACCTCCCGTCAAGGCACCCAGCGCCACCCCCAAGACCAGTGCCAAGGAGTCCTTCTCGCCGGTTGAGGGCCCAAGCCACACATCTTGGCCATCCTCGTCGACACCGCCGCCGAGCCTTCCGTCAATCACCATCAACGAGCATGGCCATGGGCCTGCATCGGCGGACGAGCCCGTGTATGAGAGTGTGCCGATTCCGGGAGCGTATGCTGGGCAGGCGGTCAAGAGCCCACCGCCCGTCCAGACCACATTCAACTTGAGGTAGCATGCTGCGGGGCGGTGGGCGAACTGATTGAGAGGGGAGCGCGGGGGCTTTAATTGTCTGTAAATAAAACACACATATATGAGTGATGGATCTTCTATGTCTTATCGAGCAGCTGCGCTGAGCCGGACTGCCTGACCTATACCACCGGCGTTGGTTTTTGGGAAGATGGGGGGGGGGTGTATTCTATTTTTGAAAAACAGGAACAGACACGTCGTTCTTTAGTAATTATTGTGGGTTTGTTAACATCAGTACAAACTGGGATATGCGCAGGAAGGATTATTTGACTTTATTGAAATCTAAAAGGAAATTATGCATACGTGTCTTGCCTGAGTCAACAATCAATTATCTTGATGTCAGGTTTTCCGTGTATTGTACGGTTTTTCCCCTCTTCTTTCTTTTCTGTTCTCTCGGTAGGTGCTTTGTTAGCATGGATGGGACAAACTGAGGGCGGGACCCCACAACAGACAAGCGACACCCAAGAGTCTGGAGCGACCGACCATTCGTTCTGTCGCAGCACAGTCTGGGACTCTGGGTTCAAAGGTTGGCAGGTCTCAATATTGCAGGGTTATCTGCCCTCGTCGAGCACGGACCAGCCATAGCCAAGTGCTCTCTGTTCTCGACTACCAAGTACCTACCTTGGTAGGTAGGTATTCTCCAGCTGCAGTCCACTGCGGCCGAGGCCCCTGAAGGCTGCCCCACGTCACCGCCGACCTTGGAAGCTGGCCTCACGGAGACTCAGGGACCCCTCCCCCTTCTGCTCTGCCCTTCTAACTCATCCTTCTCACCTCCGGCTCCAGGAAAGACATCAACTCTGCGTCAGGCGCCTCTACATCTCCGTCAAACCCCCCTGTGCCCTAAAAGCTGCCCGCCAACATGCCCATCACCGACACCACAGTACTCTTCGTCCTTGGAGGTCAGTCAACCCGCCCTGCCCATGAATTGATGGCAAATGGCAGACCCTTACGACGAGATTACTGACACGCGCCCCCTCTTGTCCACAGGCCCCGGCGCCGGCAAGGGCACCCAGTGCTCCAAGCTGGTCTCGGCCTACAACTTCACCCACCTTTCGGCCGGAGATTTGCTGCGGGAGGAGCAGGACCGGGAGGGGTCCGAGTACGGGCAGCTGATCAAGGACTATATCAAGGAGGGCAAGATCGTGCCCATGGAGGTTACAATCGCGCTGCTGGAGAACGCGATGAAGGACAAGATCGCGGGGCAGCCCACCAGCGCCGAGGGCCGGCGATTCCTGATCGACGGGTTCCCGCGCAAGCTGGATCAGGCTCTCAAGTTCGAGGAGTCGGTCTGTGCGGCCGAGTTTGTGCTATTCTACGACTGTCCCGAGGCCGTCATGGAGTCGCGCCTGCTCGAGCGCGGCAAGACCAGCGGCCGCGCCGATGACAACGAGGAGAGCATCCGCAAGCGCTTCCGCACTTTTGTCGAAACTAGCATGCCCGTCGTCGACTACTACGAGAAGCAGGGCCGCGTCGTCAAGATCGACGCCACGCCCGACCCCGAGGAGGTCGCCGAGCAGACCAGGGCCGCCATCAGGGAGAGACTGGGCGCGGACTTTTGAGCCGCCTGCGGGGAGCACGACCAAGCGGGATGCAACAGGCGTTTGATGCTGGTCTCGGGGACAATAGATGTTACTGCCCAGATGAACTATAGCAGATATAAAACATAGAACAAGACCGTCACGGCCACGGCCACGGCATAATAAATCCTGGGACACACACACTGCGAGCGGGATGACGTGAATCGAAAATGCAGTTTCTTTTTTATTCCGAGGCATTTGACCCCACCCCCTCCGGCCCTTTCCCTTTATGCTCTGTCCTCCCAACGCCTGGTAAACACGGCGGGCCTAGGCGGGCTTCCGCTCCGGGTAATAATCTCTTTTGGGAAGATGAAGCATTTCCTACAGGGATTCACACCCTTTGCATGTCATTTGGACATGATATCGTACTTGGCAGTGCGGTCTAGTCGTCGTTGTCGAGCCTTTGCTGCTGTCGGCGGCCGCGATTGGGGCCGTCGCCGAACGAAACTCCGGCCAGTTTCTTGTCCAGCTCCTGCTGCTGCCTCTCCTTCTGCTTCTCTGCCTCCTGCTGCTGGGCCCTCAGGACGCCGTGAACGTTGTTGAGGGTGGTCTTCCAGACATCAATGCGCGACTGCAATTCCCGCCACTGCTTGTCGCCAAACACGCGGTAGATGGTCTTGTGCACCTTGAACACCTTCTCCCTCTGCGACATGCGGCCCTCGACCAGCTGTGAGCGGATGACATCGATGATCCAGTGCTCCACCTCGTCCGTAGGCACCTGCAGGCCCTTGGCAATCACGCCGTAGGGGATCTCTCGCTCCTGTTGGGAGGCCGCCAGGCTGGCAAAGGTCAGCAGGCGCATCTTGGTCTGCAGCGTCTTGTGGTCCAGCTTCTCCTTCTCCAGGAAGCCATCATGCTCGTCGTTGAAGTCGTTGAAATCCTCAAGGTCCTGCTCAGCAAAGATGTCGAGGAGCTGTGCGTAGACGGGGTGAGAGTCGGCAAGGGCCTGGACGGGGGCTAGGACACGAAGCCCTTGGAAATCGTAGGCCCACGGCCGGTCGATGACCAGAATCATCTTGAGGGCACGCAGGGAGAGCTTCTGAGCCTCCCCTGAGGCGATGTCGTCCTTGTCGTCGGCGTCAAAGGTCTGCAGGGCCTGTAGGAGGTGCTCGTAGGCGATCTTGTTCTCGTCGGCGGCCTCTGCGGCGTCGGCGATCTCGACGTACAGTCGCTGCCTCTCCTCCTCGTCCGTCTTCCAGGCCTCGAGCCAGCCGGGCACGTTCTTGAGGGCAGGCTTGATGGTGTCGAAGAGGTTGTTGGCCTTGACAAAGCGAATGATCTGGAGGAGGACATTAAATCGTATGGGGTCATCCTTGGCGAGAAGGTTGAAGATGGTGGACAGGCTGCCAAGGGCGAGGTCGCGGCCGTTGATGGGGGAGGAGGTGATTGGTTTCGTGAGGTTCTGGCAGATCTGGGGCAGGTGCTTCTTTGGTTCTTTCGAGTGGTTGATGACGGCGTAGATGAGCAGGTTGTAGGCGGGGCCAAACTCCTTCTCCGGGGCCGAGTTCAGTACGGAGGAGGCCTTGACGATGGCGGTGATGGCATCCTCTGTCTGGGTCTTTTCGAGCAGGGGTCGGATGTCGTCACCAATCTTGATGTAGTCGGCGACTTCCTGCAGAACGTCGCTGCTGCTCCCATCGACGAAGACCAGGCCACGGGGCGCCATGTTGGGAGGGGGGCTCTCGGGTTCCCTTGGCTGTTTGGTTGTGTGTCTCTCTCAACTCTCTTTCGCCTCTGGTCCGTTTGTTCTCTTTCGGTGCCCAGTCTCGGGACTAGGGGAGGGGCACGGGGAGTGTTGGAGAGAGAGGGCGTGAGGGTGTGAGGGTGGACAGAAAGGTGGGATTTCTACCCGGACACGCCTTGGGACGCTGGTTGATGCAGACGGGGAGATTTCTTTCACCCTCGAGCTGACAGACCCCACTGGCGCGCCCGCTCAAAATCAGGCTCGAGCTCGGGCCAGCAGCAGCAAGCCGCACTTTGCGAGAAAATTCAGTGAGAGCGTTTTGTGGCATGTGGCTTGAAAGGCGCGCTAGGCAGGGATAGGTGACCCCAGGCGGGCTGGCGGGCTGGTGGGGTGCTGAACAGCAGGGAAGGAGATGTGGCGCACCGCCGTTTGCTCGCCATATAACATCTACCTAGCTACCTAGGTACCCAGCTACCCAGCCGTGTCCCCACGGGTCCCCCTTCCCCGTCCCCCCCCACACGAGGCCGAGTCGGCTCACAATATCAATGTTTCCGGTGGTCTTGCCTACCAGCTCAGATGGTCATCCAGCCCGGACGACGGATGATCTAATAAGTCAGCTGAGAAACCACAGAGGCTCAACATACGGGCCCGGGCCTGCCTTGGCTGCCTTTTGACGGCCGCCTGCCCTGCGCACCTGCACCCGCACCCCGCACCCTGCACCCTGCACCCTGCACCTGCAACTTCCACTATCACTTATACTGCTGTGCCAGGGGTTCGTTATAGTCATTCGCGGCAAAGAACGTCCAGGACTTCAGGCGGCGAACCTGGCGCGCTAAACCGCCCCCCGGCCCCCCCCCAAAGTTAGTGTATCAGGAAGCTTTTGGTAATCGCATCCGCGGCTCGCCTCGGAGACAGCCAGACATCATCTCTCCACTCACTCTTCTGCGACCACATCCCTCCTCCACCCTCCAGGCAGAAGAAACTCGCGACCGTCGCGTCTCACCGTGAATTGCAACATCAACATTCTTGCCTGCTCCTCCCTAGCTCCTCCACTCATCCATCCGCCGCACCATTGCCTTGCGCGCACAATCATGGCTCCCCGCCCCGAGCAGAGCCAATTGAAGCGTGCTGCCGTAGGTTCCCCAAGTCCCACTTCTGGCTTACACGCCCGTCGCGCGTCATCCGTGCCCTCGTGCCGCCCGCGCGGCCCGCTCCTCCATCGAGAGCCTACCGAGTACACGCGCACCGCGCCGACTCGCCCTCTCGCCAGTATCAAGACACAGTAACTGATCTTCTCTCTTTGCCAGGGTTCGCCCGCAGAGCACGGACCTGACTCGTCCAAGAAACCACGCCGATCCGAGCGCCTGTCGCAACAGCTTTCGGTCAAGACACCAGTCGACACCAAGCAGCAGTTGCCGTCGCCCGTGACACACATCTCTCCCGACGAGAGCAGCTCCCGTTTCAAGGAAGGGACTGCCACCCCGCCCGACGGCCGCTCCAGCCAGGTCCTCACCAAGAGCCAGGAGACCTACTCACAGATCCAGGGTTTCTCCTCCCCGCCCCAGGATACCCAGGCTTTCTCCCAGCAGGTTGTCGATCCCAACGAGCCCTACTCCAAGGATGTCAAGGACGAGGTCAAAGAAGGGGTCTGGGGCTACCTGTTCCCCTTGAACACGAAATATGGCGGCAGGTGCCTGGTGATGAAGAAGAGGGCTGCTTGTCCGAGGTCCGACGCATTGCATGACGGTGCACAGAAGAAGAAGGGCGCCAAGAAGTCACCCAAGCACCAGGAGGAGAACTTCGAGAACACAAAGATCGCCGATGCCCCATCTGGTGGCTACCTGATAGGCCGTCACCCGGAGTGCGGTATGTCTCCCGGCGGTTGAGTGCCGGTTCTGAAACAGTTGATGCTGATGCGGTCCAGATATCGTCGTGGATGACGGCAGCGTCTCAAACCGCCACTGCTTGCTGTTCACAGAGCACAAGACTAATGATACTATTGCAATCGTGGAGGACTTGTCAAGCAACGGCACCTTTGTCAATGAGGCCTTCATTGGGCGCAACCAGCGGCGGGAGCTGAAGGAGGGCGATGAGATAGCGGTACTGGACAAGGCCCGCTTCATCTTCAAGTATCCCAGGGCCAGGCAAAGCAACGCGTTCCTACAGCAGTACACCCTACTCGAACAGCTGGGCAAGGGCCACTTTGCCGAGGTCTTTCTTTGTGTCGAGAAAGCGACCGGCAAGAGATATGCTGTCAAAATCTTCACCAAGACCCCTGGCCCGGAAGAGAAGTCGAAAACGGACGGCCTACAGCAGGAGATTGCTGTTCTCATGGGTGTCAGCCATCCGAACGTGCTCTGTCTGAAGGACACTTTCAACGAGAAGAATGCTGTCTTCCTCGTGCTCGAGCTTGCGGCCGAGGGAGAGCTCTTCAACTACATTGTGATGAAGCAGAAGCTGACCGAAGACGAGACGCGGAAGCTGTTCACTCAGCTGTTCCAGGGGATCAAGTACCTGGTGAGGTACTCTTGCTTCTGCAGTCCTCGCACGCAGTTCACTAACTAGTGCAACAGCATGATCGAAACATCGTCCACCGGGACATCAAGCCCGAGAACATCCTGATGGTAGACCGAGACCTTCACGTCAAGCTGGCAGATTTTGGTCTTGCCAAGATCATTGGCGAGGAGTCGTTCACCACCACGCTCTGTGGCACGCCAAGCTACGTCGCACCGGAGATCCTGGCCGAGACTAGGCACAGGAAGTACACGAAAGCGGTCGATATTTGGTCTCTCGGGGTCGTGATGTACATCTGTCTCTGCGGGTTCCCGCCCTTCTCCGATGAGCTGTACTCAAAGGACTTCCCATATACCCTGTCGCAGCAGATCAAGAGTGGCAGGTTCGACTACCCTTCCCCTTACTGGGACTCCGTCGGCGACCCTGCTCGTAAGTCCCTGAGAGCACAGTCATCTCCGCAGCTGACGTCTTCATGTCGACTAATCAATGCCTGCAGTTGACCTGATCGACTCGATGCTTGTGGTTGATCCGGAGAAGCGCTTCACGGTTGACCAGTGCTTGGACCACCCGTGGATGACCGCCAGGGGTCCTGGTGTAAACGACAGCACCGACGGCCTGGTCGGCGGTGTCAGCGGCCTTGACATCCAACGCCGTGGAGTCGCTCGGGAGCGCACCTTACTCAGCAGCATCAATTCGGTCAGAGTCAAGGAGGTGCCTGGCGTCAATGGGAAGGAACCTGTTACTGTGTACAAGAAAAACACTCGGCCAGCAGTGGCGGAGCCCAGACCATTCGACAACAGGAATCCGGAGGAGTTTGCGGCCATGGGAGGCAAGGGCGACGAGACGCTCTTCGGCCATGACGCGACCAGCCACTATACCAAGGATGACCTGCCCCAGGGGCAGGGGCCTGGCCCAGCTTTGCTAGCGACTGAGAACGGCAACGGGGTGAAGACAAAGGGGAAGGCGGCCAAGGGAAGCAAGCCATAGTATCGCGAGGTCCCTGCCACTCCTGCCAGGCCTTCTCTCACAAGCCTTGCGGGACGGTTCCGACAAGATTGGTTGGGTGGTTCGTTCGAGATGGACTTCGACTACTGACCAAAAGAAGCTTAGTCCGGCCGGGTTTCGCCTTCAAGTTACTTGTTCTTCTTTGCTCGGGGTCGCCATTTGATTACAATACGCCTAGTCTTTCGCCATTTTACCTCTTTGACGGACGGAATCATGTATCTGGCTGCTGCTTGTGGGGGGAGGACGATTGACACATTCTACTCGCAGGGCGATATTCGGAAGACGCAAGGGCACGGGTGCGTCACCTCGGAAGTGATTGGGGGATTGAAATTGAAATTGTTTCGAATATGCAACGTGGCAGCCAGCAGACGCGATACCAACAGAACCGTAACGAATGTGGATGCTTTACTCGTGCTTGCGAAACCGGTTTTTGACTGTTTAGGGAAAACCCATGGATTCCAAATGTTACGGGGTTGAGGTCACATTACGTGGCGTTTATTAGCGCCAAGGACCTATCTGAAGGAAACGGGTTTAGACACTGACAGCTCGCTTATTATTACCTGGCGATCTTGGCCATGGAGAGAGCTTCTTGGCCATGTGCTGGTGACAGAGAAGTCGCTTGGCAAGTCCCGAGCCGCAGAGGGCCCTTTTTTTTCCCTTTTTCCTTTTCTCCTTTTTTCCCTTTTTTTTTTTGTTTTTTTGGCTGTTGCTCATTGACCATTTACGCAACCATTTGGGGCCCAGCTTTGGCAGGCATTTTATGTTCTTTCGACCGTTCATTTTATATTACCATTAAAACTATATGGACTATCTCTCCAGGTACCCGTCGTCCCTGATCAGCCTTCCCTCATCGCCGACCGGCCAACCAAACAAGCCAGATGAAAGGTGTGCAGGAGTCGTCATCGTCATCGTCATCGTCTTTCGTCGGAGTCGTCGTGGTTCACATCGAGCGTAAGTCCACCGGTCCAGCCATCAATCCAGAACCATTCAAAATGCGCGTTATGATGGGGCGCCCTTTCTTCATGGGTGGCTGCACTACATCTTGCCTGATTCCCCTCTGCCCTACATCGTATCGCATAAACTGCCTTCGGCAATGCACGACTTTCTGTGTGTTTGTGTGGTATATATAGCCTTCTCTGCATCCCCTGCACTCCCCTCTGCCGCGACGGAAAAGTGATTGCGATGAAATCGACAAGCCAAGAGGGACGCTAAAAGACAGGCCACTCTCGTGACTTCAAAAGGGGAAAACGCTCCCATGCTTTGCTGGATTCTGCCCCAAGACGCCACATTCAAAGTACAAACAGATACTACCGATTCCCAGATTCCCAATGCCCATAAGCTTTAGTGGAGCGAGGGTAACACGTAACGCCCTTCGAAGATGATTCAGTATTCACGCCCGGGGGCGAGGCGTCATTATTTTCAATGCCGCCGCCAGCGAAAGGAAGCAACGGCAAGAGAAACACAGAAATAACACAAGGCGTTCAAGACGAAGATGACAGCTGCAAGAGCCTCCTCGTATGGTCCCCGTCCTTGTGGCCGGTGCGGAAATGGATCGGCCAGAACGTCAACGGCACGGAGCAGCCCTACCTCTCAGGAATGGGTGACTTGGCTAGCCTACCACCCGCGCTGGCCCGCTTCGCGATCCGGCCCTCCTTGTCCTTGGACGCCAGGGGGCTCGCCCCGCTCCCGCCGCCGGCAGCAAGGCTTCCCACGCCATCGACACCGGCGTTGCCCGTGAGGAATGACCCAGGCGCTGCCGACTTGCCGCGCTTATTGTCGAGGTACTGAAGAGCACTTCGGCTGAGCGGGAAGGCAGGCAACCCAGCAGGGACCTCAGCGCCGTTCTGTAGGAGCATCTCGGCGATGGCGAATGGGACCGTCTTCACGTCGGCCGGCGGGAGTGGTTGAGGCGAGACTGCTGGGCTTGGAGAGGCGGGATCGGCAGCTGCGAGTGCGAGGAAGACGGGGTGGGTGCCGCGGGACTTGTCCGCCACATTGGGGTTGGCACGGAGGGCTAGGGCATAAATGACCTGCTGGATCTCGTTCTTCTTGATGGCCGCAAGAAGTGTATCATCGGGGGAGGGGTACCTGGACAGCGTGGCCGAGATGGGCTCGACAAAGGCCCTGTCCACATACTTTGAAGTGATAAAGCGCAGCCTCTGCTCGCGGGTTGCCTGGGGCGAGGGCTTCATGCCCGGCTCCAACCTCGACTCCCAGATCATGTTGGAGACGCGATTGCCCACAAGCAGGAGCAGCTCGACAATGTCGGGCGTGAAAGAGGTGATGTCCAGGGTTAGCGACCGGACCTTGCTGATGTGTGTCCCCAGGGACCTGTGGATGCCGCTGCACTCGATACACAGAATGATGGCAAGATTGATGGACACCCATTCAACCTTTGACCCGGAGCCGCAGTCAGCACACCAGCAGTTGCCTTGATCGTTGTCGCGGAGCATCTGGAGTAGCTTGTCGGGGTTTTCATCGAAGGTGCCGCCGCCGCCGTGTGCGCGCCCTGTCTGTGGCCGAGCACCGACGGTCGTCCGCCGACCGGGCATGTTTGACGACGGCGGGTGTGCCTGTGCATGGCCAAGCGACGGGCTCTTGCCTGTCAGGATGGAGCCGATGTCTCTCCTAAAGGACCCGGAGTCGTTGGACGGCGTGCTAGAGTGTGCCGGCTGGTCCTTCAGGCCCCTCTCGACAGCGCTCTGCAGCGCGTTGTTGATGGCTGTGATCCAGCTGTTCATGTCCTCCTCGGAAGTCGCCTGGTAGACTCGCTTGAAGTGCGGGGTGATGACCTCGAAACAGAAACGACGCTCCGCATTCCTTGCTTCTCTGACAGATGCCATGCGCAGATCGATAGGGTCCATGTGCAGGTCGAGCCTCTGCTTCCAGTTGCTGTACTCTGAGAGCTTGCCCCCGTCCAGGACGATCCAAAACCTGAGCGGTTTGTTAGCGGAGAAGCGGCATGGTTGCGACAGGAGTGACATACTTGTGCCAACCCTGCTTATTGAGGTTGCGGGGGTCGACATGTCCGCCGGGGCGGTTCAAAGCCCATAGGAGCCCTTCCTTCCTCTGCGATTCCGTCTCGGTCTGAGTCGTGTCGCGCTCCTCAAGGTCCCGGATTCCCTTGAACTTTGAGCCTTGGGAAGGACTGGCCAGCATGGCGTGGCTCAAGCTACCAGGGGACCTGGAGAGGTCGCCGGTGCTGGGGGCTGGCGTGTTTGAGCTGCTGATCGCAATCGACTTGAGCTGTGAGCCCGTGCTGTCCGCCCTGCTCATCTCCGTGTCGGATGTGTTCCCGTTCGCCGCGTTGCCCGTGACCGAAGAGGGGATGGAGTCTGGCTCCACGTACGTGAGATTGCTCTTCTCGAGGAGCCTCCGTTTCTCCTCACGCTCTCGGCGTTGGTATTGGTACTCCTTGTCCGCAACCTGAACCTCGCTTGAGAGGGCCTCTAGCTGCGGCAGCAGTCTTTCAACCTTTTTGGAAGCCTGCAGGTAAGCCCGGGCCTGTGCATCTGCATATCTGGTGAGATGTGACAACACTTCTTGTTCCTTGCGGCCCCCTGACAGGTCCTGCATGAATGAGGAGTAATCGAAGCGCTTAAGCTCGAAATTGCGCCGCTTTGTTTGATATTTGGTGTCGCTGTGCTTGGCCTTGACCGAGTCGTGTCGCTGACCGAGATACCGACCAACGTATGCATAAAAGTCCTTGCTCTCCTCCTCGAAATCTCGTTTCTTGGCCTCTGCTTGTTTGATGTCGATCTGGTACAGCTTACTCAGCGGCTCGATCACTATCTTCTGCAGGTTGAGCGTGTTCTGCCTCTCGTAGCTGAGGATCTCCCGCGCAATCTTGTCAAAGTAGTGCTCGATGGCCGGCTGGACGGCGTTGGCGTTCGTGGATGAGGCGCCCCGGAGTGATTCGACAAAGGCCACCTGCGCATCGTTTGCCTCGATCTGTGCCGCGTGGGCAGCTTCTGCCTTCTTGATCATGCGCTTCATCTGGGTCCGCATGTTCCCTGTCTTCTGCTCCAGCGCCTTCATTGTCGCTCGGAAGACAGGTCCGTCGTCCGACGCGGAGACATCGTCATTAGGCCTCGGGCAAGACACGTCGACCTTTACGGGCTCTGGGAGAGGGATGGCGACTGGAACGGCGACGGTTGTCGTAGAAGGCGAGACTACGTTGTTAGTGTCGTGAGCTGCGAAGGTAGGGGAAGCAGGCTCGTCGATCTCGAGCGTGCTTATTCTCGACTCCACGGACTGAGACGAAGCGCCGCGGCTCCTCGGCGGTACGGTTAGGAGGAAGGGCGGCGGGGAACTAGGTTGGCTGAGATAAGGCGATGTGTCTGGACACAGTCAGGATAAGGCGGGAGGGCCAGGTACCGGGACGTGACATACTCTGGACCCAGAATGAGAAGCTGGCGAGAGTCTGCAGCTCGTGGGCGCGCGAGTCGTATTGCACAAACTGTGAGCCAGTCAGATAGGCGTCGATGCTGCGGCATGGGTCTTGGAACTCACGCTGCAGGAATTCCTCCACCCGCCGCCCGAATCTTCGGCGTTCCTGGGCGGTTTCCACTTCCAAGCCCAGTCGAAAGTGACGGAGCCGCTGCCACCCGTGGTGAAGTCGCCGATGAGCTCGACGTTTGAGTTCTTGTGCAGGTTTGGGTCCGCGTGGAATTCCCGCGTGACGAGATTCTCCACTTCTCTCGAATTGGATGCGTAAACGTACGTGAGACCGTTGATCTGGGTGTCCACAGTATTGCTATTTGGGTCGGGGCTGGTCGTCGGTGTCTGGCGGACGTTGAAGGTGAATGTGAACATGAGCTCGTCATCGTTGCTGAGCTTCAGCAGGAAGGCGGGTGCGCCTGGGTTCGTTGCCAGCTCAGGATCCTGTAGACATAGGCAGCCAGTCAGTCTCTGGGCGAGGGTAAGATGGTGGTGTCTCCCTCTGGCTCTTGTCCCCCCATCTCCTTGTCTGCGTGTCTCTGTGTGTGCGTCCCCCCCCCTCTCTCATTCTTTCAACGGAGCGCGACTTAGGGAGCAGGGCATGGCGGACCTGTATAAACTCAACTGGAGTATTGTCGCCGGCAGGGCGCGATGCTGATACTCTTGTGGCGGGGAATGCATTAGGGGAGATGATGATGGATGTGCGCTTCCGAGTATTGCTTATGACAAGCGATGCGATAGATACTGCAGGAGGGTCAGCACGGGTCAGCGCGGGTCAGCGCGCTGCGCAGAACAGAGGGCAGGCGGGGGGGGGGCGAGACTCACATCGATTCTGGTCGCTGAGGTAGAGCGCGGCGCCGTCGTCGGGCCTGCTCGAGACGTTACCCATGATGAAGCGTCAGGGGCTCGAGAGCCGCGCCCAGAGCCGAAAGGCAGGGCGAGGGCTTTTGAGCTATGCAAGGCAGCAGGCGCAAGTAGTCATGCAAGAGGGGAAATCCGTTGCAATCGCATATAATGTCGTGGCTAAGAGGCGAATGGGAAGAAGATATCAACAGTCGAACAGTCAAGGTCGGCTGTTTTGGTGTTTTCTGCTGTGATATTATTAAAGAGGTTGGAGGTCCAACATGGGCCAAGGGCACACCTGGCTGTGGGCCATCCAAGCCGTCGCGGGGTTGCGCCCAGGGCAGGGCTGCCCAGGTGGGCTGCCCAGGTGGGCTGCGCCGAGCAGGCTGGCAGGACAGGACAGAACAGGGTGCTGACACGACCAGTGCCAATGCCTGTGTGCCTGTGCCTGTGGCCTGCGCCCTCTTTGGTCTTGTACCTCGTGCTTAACTGCTTGCTTGTATGCTGCAGGAGGCAAGAGAGGAGTGTGTGTGGGTACTTGTTTGGGACAGGATGCTCGTGTACTGTAGGGTACAAGGGAAGGGGGGGATGTGTTAAGCACAGGTGCGGGATTGTGAAGAGAGCACAGACCAACAAGCCGCCAGAGGTGCAAAGTACCTTAGCCATCTAGGTAGTAAAATCAGGTCCCAGTAGCCTGCCTAGCACAGTAGTACCTTAACTGCCAAGCCTTTTGATTTAACCGGCCCTTCCATTAGAGTGTGTCTACCTGTGACCACAGCCAGCCCACGTTGGGCATAAACGTCTCATTTCTCCAGGTCATGACTAAGTGCCTACCTACCTAGGTAGTTAAGAACAATGGTCAGGGATCCCAAATGTTAGCTGGGCGCTAATAGTGTTGACTGAGTGTGTTCGCACTTGCACCTAACACATTCTCTAGACTCTTCAAGCCTTTGGCACCGTGCTAACACCTGTTATACCTGATCATCTTGTTCCCCACATCCTTGCCCAGCCCAGCCCAGCCCGGCCCAGCCCAGCCCAAGTTGTGCCCTGCTGCCCTCAGCGCTGCCAGGACAACAGATGGTGCATAGACACTTGCTCACTTAGCACAGATAACGTACTACCTACCTAGGTACCTAGGGTAGTAAACGTGCAAAACGCCCACACACGTAACCACTATACACGCACGCACGCCTCCTTAGGTAGTGCCTAGCAATCCCAACGGTGGTGCTTTTATTGATTGCCAGTTCTCTCGTTTCACAAACATCAAGCCTCAACATCCGCACCAAGTTCCCCCGTCCACAGTCCTACGGCCTAATCCTTCCATCCGCTGCCCAAAGCCTGGTCCTCCCCGTTGCGAGAAGCCCCCCTCCGCCGCCACACGCCCCCCCCATCCCAGAGTTATGTTGTGGTCAGGATAAGGGGCGCGGACGTCACTTCCACCCATCCCACGCCAACATCCTGCCCTGCCCTGCCCTGCCCGTCCTGGGCTGCAACTCTCATCATGTCGACATCTTCGGACCGCCAGTACAAGCACAACAGCAGGACCCTCAACAAGAGCATTAATCGCTTGCAGCACGAGGACGGTGCCTCGCCCCGGAGGTCGAGGGCTGGCTCGCGGGCCTTCCAGTCGCCCGTCAGCTACGAGGATGCCTACAACTACGCCCTCAGCGTCGCTTTCCTGCACTACTTGCTGCAGCCCAAGAAGAAAAGGAAGGAATACGTCACCGTGCCCAAGGCCCCTACGAGGGTCCATACATACACGCAGAACATCGGCGAGCTGGTCAAGGAGTTCATCCCCACCGGCTCGACCTCCGCTAAGGAGGTCAAGCTGCCACATAGTTTCCCTGGCTGGCTTGAGAAGCGCATGGGGCATGTTGTCAGGGGCACAGAGAAACTGCAGGGCTTCAGCGACCCAAACCTGAAGAGGAGCTTTGCCGAGGCCTACACCTCCTTCACCGATGCAAGCTTCCGCAAGAGCCTCGACAAGGACCGCAAGCTCGAGCCCCTGATCCTCATCTTCTACTCGTCTGCCTCCAGGGCGCAGGGCCGGGGCAAGGCCCCCGACGACCACACTTGGAAGATACTGGTCGACAGGCACCTCGCCCTGTTCGTGAGGCTCATCCTGAGCATCTTCAGGGAGCACGGCACCGACAAGGACAAGCCTGAGCTCATGGGCAAGCTCCAGACCCTGGAGCAGAAGCTGCTGCGCAACGACGAGAACCTGTCCATCGACGGCGGCCAGGGCGGCGGCGAGCACAAGACCATCGAGGTCGACATGCCGCACAGCTACCAGGTCAAGGACATGCACATGGTGCAGATCGTGGGCAGGATCTTTGGCCGCACCAACTCCCAGTTGCAGTCCGATGTCGACGTGAACCGGAACATATGGACTGAAGAGGCCGCCCTCAAAGACCTCAAGGCCTACCAGCACCGCCTGGACTCTAACATGGACGGCGCCCTAAAGCGGCAGGACTTCGATGTGAATGAGTCCTTCGAGGAATGGAAGGCGGGTGAGCGTCAGCACTTGACATCGCTGATGCTGGACGTGTTGAGGGTCCGCCCCGACCTCAGCAAGACTGTCACAAGCTTCGAGAAGCCCTTGCCCGTCCGCCCCACGTCCATCTTCTCCGACGACCAGGCATTCGCAGATCTGGCCAAGATTATCAATAGTCCTGACTCGGCCGGTCTCGGTGGTGACCCGTCCTTCAGTCTGAGTTCCCTCTCGTTTGATGACAATTCCAGCATACGCAGTGTGGATGAGCCCAACTACACCTTTATCCCTCCTGACCCGAGGGCCTTCTATAAAATGATACTCCAGAATGCCATGACGTTCGATCAGTTGCACACCGAGTCTGACGAGTTCGTCCCCCTCTCACCCCAGTCCCTGGAGCTGCTGAACGAGCTGTGCGCGTACTGGCGCATTCCCCAGTTCACCAGGCACATCACCTTCCTCGAGGTCGCCGTGCGCAAGTTCCTGGACCAGGAGCTTCGTGGCGACGAGCTGGATGCCTGTTTTGATTTTGTCAAGGCTCCGCCGCCCGAGCCCAAGAAGCTTCCCTACATCCAGCTGTTCACGGCCACCCTGCCCGAGATTGATCCAAGCAAGTGGACCCTGGTAGACTTCACCACGTACCAGCAGATACTCAACGCTCTTCATGATGCCCTTCTCCGAGATGTCTATGACGTGCTGATGCACTGCTATGAACCCAAGGCACCTTCCGTAGGTGTGACAATGGTCCTTCTCATGAACCACGTGTACCCGGACCCGGTGTTTGCCGAGAGGGACGAAGAGCTGGAACAGTTCGCCAAGACGCTCACCGATGGCCTCAAGCAGCAGGCTGAACAAGTCTACCACGGCTTCCTTGAAAAGGAGGTCCCCCAAGCAAAAGAAGACTGGGATTTCTCCCATGTCGTAAACCTCGGCCGGGCAGTCACGAAGCTGTGCACCAGGATAAAAAAGAAGTACTCCAGGAACCCCAAGATCATGGGCGTTTCGCCCTTTGCTGTCCTCGTCCAGACAGTATTCCCCAGCTTCGAGGAGGATGCCAAGGCCCTGGTCGAGACGATCGTCATAGCGGCCAAGGAGAGAGGGGAGGAGGTCAACGTAGTGGACGGGTTTGACCTGTACAAGGAGCTGGTCGAGCTCCGAAAGATCCATCTCGAATTTCTGCCGGGGTTGCCATTCGCTTTCCACATCGAGAGTGTTCTGCAAGACTTCGTCTGGCGCTGGATTGGCGAGGCAGAGACGAGAATGACACAGTTTGTGGAGGAAGCCATCAAACAGGACGAGTTCCAAGTCAGGACGAACCATCCGGGCAACATCCCAACGGACGCGGAGCGCCACAGTGTGTCTATCATTGACATACTCCAATTATTCAACCAGACTGTCGACCAGATCTTCAAGCTCGAATGGGATGATGACGTCCACCACGCCAAATTCATGACCGCCTTGGCCAAGGTCTTTGCTGCCGGCATTGGCCGCTACTGCGAGATCGTCGAGGGCAAGTTCGCGAAGGAGATGGACCGCCAGACGGCTCAGGAGCTTGCGGCTGCTCAAAGGACCACGCAGGAGCGATTTATGCAAATGGCAAAGGACGCGTGGAACACCAAGGATGGCATAGAGCCATTCCAGTTCTACCCAGAGGTAAGCGCCTGACGTGCTTCCGCCAGTTTCTCCGAACCTACCCGCTGACCAGTCCGATCCAGTCTTTCGTCAAGCTGAACAATATCGAGTATGCGATGCAGTCGCTGGATAAACTGGACAAGGCCATGAACGTGGAGGGGTGTGCCGAAGTGCTGAGGGCCAAAGAAGGCCCGAAGCAGTACCGCAAGCCGGATAAGTATGTATTTACTATCAAGGTCGTCGAAGCGGAGGACATCAAGGCTTGCGACCCAAATGGGTATAGTGATCCTTATGTGGTCTTGGTCGATGAGTACCAGAAGCGCCTTGCAAAGACTCGCGTGGTCTCGAGGACCCTGAACCCGCGATGGGACGAGTCTGTGGACGTCACTGTCACGGGGCCAGTGAACGTGATCGCGACGTTGTGGGACTACGATACGTTTGGAGACCATGACTTCGTTGGCCGGACGTCACTGAAGCTCGACCCGGTCCATTTTAGCGACTACCTGCCTCGTGAGTTTTGGCTAGATCTTGATACGCAGGGCAGGCTCTTGATCAGAGTCAGCATGGAGGGAGAGAAAGATGACATCCAGTTCCACTTCGGCAAGGCCTTCAGACACCTGAAAAGGACAGAGCGAGATATGGTGCGGAAGATCACAGACAAGGTATGCTAGGGGACTGTCAGCATGCGGCACCCCCCTTCTCCCTACCCAGGCCCCCCCCCCCCCCCCCCCCCCCCCACCCCCCAAAACAAAAAAAAAAAAAAAAAAAAAAAAAAGGGCTTCACGTGGCATCAGCAATTAACATACTCGCAGCTTACGACTGTCATCAACGCATCGCTCTCCCATGAAGCCCTGAAAACACTGCTCAGCCGGGGCATTGCTGCGTCTATCGGGAATATGTGGAAGACAAGGAAGACCGCTGCTCCGCCGGTAACACAGGCCGATGTGGAGAACGCACTCCAAACGCTCTTCAACTACTTTGACGAGAACTTCGCCATCATGAAGCAGACGCTGACCGAGGCGACAATGATGGCCGTCATGACGCGTCTGTGGAAGGAGGTCCTAATGGCAATAGAGAGCCTTCTCGTGCCACCGCTGTCAGACAAGCCATCGACGCAGAAGCCGCTCACGCAGTTTGAGCTGGACGTGGTGTACAAGTGGCTCGACATGCTCTTTGAGTTTTTCCACGCCAAGGACGAGGACGGGGAGGTGCTGGGAGTTCCTGCAGAGGTGCTGAAATCGCCTAAATGGCATGAGCTGGCCTCGCTGAACTTCTGGTACTTTGACCCAACCGAAACGCTCATACGGACGTCGGAGCGCATGGTCGCAGCGACGCAACAGCGGCAACAGCAACAGGTGCAGCAGGCCAGCAGGCAGTCAGCACCGGCGACGTTTGGACCGACGTTCAACTCAGGGGCGGGAGCATTTGGCAGCATGGGCACTATCCGCCGTGGCAAGTCTATCATGATGAGCCGCAACCTGGGAACGATGAAGCGGGCCAAAGAGGAGAAGCGCAAAGAGGCGCAAGCAGACCCGTCGGACGATATGATCCTCCGGATCCTGCGAATGCGGCCAGAAGCAGCAGGATACCTGCGGGAGAGGCACCGGCAGAAGGAGAGGATGGCGGCGACTCAGGCTGCGGCAGCGATTGTGCGACAGAGCATCACGCAGGGGTTCAACGCGGGCGCATACGGGAATAATTTAGGGAAGGGCACATACGGCAATCTTCCGCGGCGATAGGGCGGCCGGGAGAACCGGTTGCATGGTAGCGCCCGTGAGATAAAGCAGGGGGCGCAAGGGTGTCAATGACAATTTTCTTTCTAGCTTTGGGTTCTCTGTGCCACGGGCCCCGCGAGGGGGGATGGGGGTTGTGTCGCCAGCGAGGCCGGTTCGGTATCAAATATCGAGCCTGCTCACGATGAAGACGGCGGCACGCCACAGGGTTATGAGATAGATGTCCCCGAGGGCTTGAGCAGGACAATGCTTTTTTTAGTCTAGCAGCAGATACCCCGACGAGAGGAGATACGAGGCAATTGCTTGTGACATCTGGTGCGAGTTTGGAATTGACATCATGTGTGTTGTGATTGACGGTTGGCGGGCAGTTTGTGAGCGCCGCCGGGGTTTGGGGGTGTGGGCAATGGGCATTCTTTGGCCATGCATGCATGCCCCTTTCTGACGGGAGCCCACGCGGGCTAACGGGCCAGCTGGCTACGCCTCCTACTTTCCCCGACCCTTATTATTCGACGGATCCAGTCTTTTCATTGTGCGGCAACAGAGAAGAGGACGGGCGCGCCTGTGTCATATTGTGATCCCAACAGCAGTCAGTGCCTGCCCAGGAGCCGCCATCCTGAGTCTGCGTCTGAACCTGCATCTGCATCTGCATGATGCAACCGCGGAGAGCTCTTCGTCTGGTCTTACCGCAACTCCAGGCCCGCGGGGCGCGAGGAGGCGTGCGCCAGCTGGGGCTGCCGTCACGCAGCTGCCGGCGGGACGGGCACTGTCCAGGAGCTGGTCGCAGGCGGCCAAATCTTGCAGCCCCGCTATCGCCCGTAGCCCCTCCACAGTCTTCAGTAGCAGCACCAGCAGGACCAAGTGGCCTGCTGTCAACTTCTTGCCCCCGTCCTCGTGCAACGCATCCCAACCGCTCCCGCACCCTCACCCGCTCTTCCAGGACCAGCCCAGCTTTCAAGATTTCGTCCCTTCGCACAGCCCAGATCGCCCGTCACCTCTCGGCGGCTTCTTCCTCGTCCGCCCACCCAGGTAAAGAGGCAACAAGGCACGACGGCAACATGTCTTACACCACCCGCAAGGTCGCCGCCCCTTACACCCTCGAGCACCGCGTGTACATTGAGAAGGATGGCGTGCCCGTCTCCCCCTTCCACGACATCCCTCTGTTTGCCAACCAGGAGAAGACCATCCTCAACATGATTGTTGAGATCCCTCGCTGGACCAATGCCAAGCTTGAGGTGAGCTACCGCCTGGTGTCGCTTTTGCCCCTTGGCCCTTGGCCGTGAACCCGCCTCATCCCTGTGGCTGACCACCGACCGCCCTGCCGATTGATTAGATCTCCAAGGAGGAGCTCCTCAACCCGATCAAGCAGGACATCAAGAAGGGCAAGCTCCGATATGTTCGTAACTGCTTCCCCCACAAGGGCTACCTGTGGAACTATGGTGCCTTCCCTCAGGTACGTCTACCAAAAAAAAAAAACACTGCATGACAACCAGTCCAGCCACTGGGCCCCTGACTGCCACCTACTCCCATCAAACAAAACACAACACCGCTCTTGTCTAACATCACCCCAACCCCCTTCAGACCTGGGAGGACCCCAACGTGGTCCACCCCGAGACCAAGGCCAAGGGTGACAACGACCCTCTTGACGTCTGCGAGATTGGCGAGCTGGTTGGCTACAGCGGCCAGGTCAAGCAGGTCAAGGTTCTGGGTGTTATGGCCCTCTTGGACGAGGAGGAGACTGACTGGAAGGTCATTGTCATTGACGTCAACGACCCGCTGGCATCCAAGCTCAACGATGTCGAGGATGTCGAGCGCCACCTGCCCGGCCTGCTGCGTGCCACCAACGAGTGGTTCCGTATCTACAAGATCCCAGACGGAAAGCCCGAGAACCAGTTCGCCTTCACCGGCGAGTGCAAGAACAAGAAGTACGCCATGGACGTCGTCCACGAGTGCGCCGAGGCCTGGGAGAGGCTGATCACCGGCAAGACCCCAGCTGGCGGTGTCTCCACGTATGTGTTCGGCCCCGATGCTTGTGTCCACCACCTCACGAGCCCTGCTAACATGCCCGCCCTCTTACAGCACCAACCTGACTGTCAGCCACTCGCCCAGCCGTGTTTCCCCCGACCAGCTGCCCCCCATCCCTTCCAACCAGGAGCTGCCCCCAGAGAAGATCGACGCGTCGATAGACAAGTGGTTCTTCATCAGCGGAGCCTCGGCGTAAATCTATGACACGGTAGGACCGTCTGTGGGCTCGTGTGGCTCCCAAGGGGCTGAAGCCTCTGGCTTTAGCCCGGGTCTCGGTCAGTTCGTGGTCGTGTTTAAGCTTCAAAATTAGATAAAAGAAAACCCCCCCGAGAGAAATACATGCTGTTCGAGCTTCTTGAGACCACCATCGTCCCTCTCGAGATCTGCCCGTCTCGCCGTATCTATCTATGCCTGGTTTTGGTGGTCGTGGCCACGACCAGATATGCTCGAGTATACAGGTTGCACAGTTCACCAAAGAATGTCAAGTTTTCTCTTTGAACGCCTGTCATGCACATGACCATGGTATTCTTCCCGCGACTGCTTCCTCGCGTACAATTGGCTGCCCCTTTCGTATCCCCTAGACAACATGCCCGGATGGGTTCGCTACGCATCCGCCAGGTCTGCCTGCTTCTGCAACGCCCGCGAGTGTCTGTCGCACTCCTCGACAAGGCTCTTGATACCCAGGTTTTCGCAGTCGAGGTCTAGGAGCTTTCCGTCCTCTGTGTCCCAAGGACCAGTCGTCAGTATGCGTGAGAAAAGAAGATGAAGAATGCGCGGCGGCGTGGGAAGAGATAGGATGGGCAGCCATACTGAACTTGACCCGCAGGGCAGCCTTGTCGGTCGAAGCCCGCGGCAGCAGCTTGGTCTGGATAGCCATGCCCTGGCTGCGCGCCGTCGGCGGGAGGAACGAGAGGAACAACCGGGCGGACCTTGACCTCGCAGAGAAGGGGTTGAATGTGGTGTTCACCTCAGTGATGAAGCGGGTAATCATGGTCCGAGGCGGTGGCGTGTGCTTGTACGGTTGAGACTATGTGTGCTTGCGACGAGGCTCTACAGCCGAAGTTATAAGTGAATGGGCGTCGGCGTCGGCGTCGGTGTGGCTACGGTCAGGCCCCCGAGCAGGAAGCTCTCTCCAGATTGCACACGCAGTACGAGCACCAGTAGAGTTTATGCTGCAGGAAAATTCGCGGCGGGCTGGAGGGCAGACGATCGCCGAACCCGTGCGCTCGGGCCGTTCACAGTCCCTCCCCTCCTTAGGCGCTAGATTTACAATGTTTATGACAAATTCAAATATTTACATGTATAATGTTTAATGACTTTATCTACATATTTATATCTCTAAAACTCTGCTTAGTAGGTACTACTTTAGTGAGAGTTAGCTATAAGGGTGCACTGCTAGGGCCCAGAGTGCTGCCAAGAAGCTCCTTTTAGTACCCTCCCTCCCCGTTGGTACCTAGGTACCTAGGTACCTACTAGGTAGGTCAACAGCGTGCGGATCTAGTAGTGAGTGCGGGTGATTCAAAACCGATCTTGTCTTAACACTTCCATCCCGACACGGTTACAGACCTATCTAGGCTTAAATTCAACCCGCTCTTCAAAAAGATCCCTGTTCAACCATCCAGTCTTCCAATCATCCGCGACAAAAAGGCAAGCAGAAAGTGTGTCAGAGGAGAGGGAGAATAGTACACAAGGACTAGACATGTCCTTCGACTCGCTGCAGGAGCGCCTGACGGCGCTGCAGGAAACGACTGCGCAGGCCAGGGAGCTCATCGACCGTCTCGCAAGCCTAAAGTTCCAACCCGGTTCCGTGCCCCTCGCCGCCGTGGTAGCCCTCGGCGAGGACGATGACAGTGTTGCTGCGGAGCTGTGCGGCGAGATCGGGAACATGCTGCGCGAGGGGGACGAGGACCTGGAGCTCCTGGCCGAGGAAATCACAGACATACGCGGCGGCAGCGACGCCGCGCGGCAGAAGGAGAGGCTGAGGGAGGGCGTGGCCAGGCTGGAAGGGGAGGTCAAGCGGTGAGTGATTGATTGCCCACCCCCTGCCCTAGTTTCGTAACATCCTCTTGGGTTCCATGGCTTCCCAGGCGCTGATCCTCGGCCCCCGGCCCATCTCAGCTGCCGCGCATCATTCCACAGGGCACAGCTCACGGCGAGGCGCTCCCTCGAGGCGGCACGGCGTCTTGAGCGCGAGCTGTTGTTGCAGTCGTACCCGCGGGCGGCCTCGACGCCGAGCCGGTCAGGCGCCAACTCGCCGGCGCCACCGGCCATGCCCGCTCCGAGGCGACGCCAAACGCACAAGACCACAGGCGGCTACGGCGACCCGCTGGTGGCCGCGTCGTCGGACCTGACGGTGTCGCTGCGGCGGGCGCACCAGGCCGTGACGGACGAGCTGTCGCGCAGCATCGCCGTTCACGAGGCGCTGCACGAGTCAACGCTCAAGATGAAGACCCTCGGGTCCAACTACTCGCGCATGGACGACATGTTGCGGTCCAGCCGTGACCTGGTCGGCGTGCTGCTCAAGAGCACCAAGACCGACACCTGGTACCTGCAGACCACCTTCTACATGCTACTCGCCACCCTGTCGTGGCTCGTGTTCCGCCGCTTCATGTACGGCCCTCTGTGGTGGCTCGTCTGGCTCCCCGTGCGCCTTGTGTTTCGCACCAGCTCCACCGCCGTGCGCCTGGCTGGCGGGAAGCCTGACGCAACCATGGAGGTCCGTGTCGCTGGCGGCGAGGACGCCCAGAGCATCAGAATTATTGGCGTAGGAGAGGAGGGCGCTGTCCCTACTGCGCAGGTCGGCCAGATAGATAAGCGTGCGGCTGAGAGCGACAAGGGGGATCCCGATTCCATGGCCGACCAGGTCGGCAGGATAGTTGACAGGATCGAGGAGCACGTTGCCCAGTTGGACGAGGCAGAAGGCCCCGCGCCCACCGCTGCTGACGACGGGGTTGCCCAGGAAGCTACCGGGCGGTTTCGGGACGAGCTGTAGGCACACGAGGGCATATCTAGCAATCATCTTTGGCGGATAAGGCGGCGGCGGCGGCGGCGGCGGCGGCAGAACCCAGTACTTTGGTATTTTACTAAAACCACATTATGGGTCGCTGATTCTAATACAACCGTCACGGTCATGATATTACCCCGTTTCGAAAATTCCCGCATAGGGGTGAACCAGATAGACACGCCTATGTACAATTCCCTCCCCCTTCCACACCCCCGTCAGGTGGTCGCAGATGGCGCCGTCTATCCCAAGATCATTCATTTCCCCCAAACGCGATGTTCTACTATGCTCTGCCCCTGTCGGGTCTGCGGGTCGACAACGAACCAAATCCAGTGCAGGTGGCGAACAGGCTTTCCTCTTCCCGTCAAATGCATGATCCCGATTCCGTATGGCGGGCTGGTGGCTTTACCGAGCCCAGCAGAAGAACCTCACGCCCCTAACCCAACCCCCCAGTGTGTTATACCATCGCTTTATTATTACCTTCGTGCCCGTTTCCACTTGCTCGCCAGGTGGACAGCTCAGGTAGCTCCGTTCACGCCCTCCATCTCCTCTACCTTCACTCTTTTTGCCCCGTTGAAGGTACTGGTGGCAGACATAGATGCGTTCGGGGAAGGGCTTCTGAGCACCTCGGGAATCTGCAGGAACCGGTCGAAGTATGTGTCGAGCCACTTGGCAGCCTCCTCGCCAGCGTCATCGACGCTTGTGTCCCACCTGCCTAGGCTGCCGACGTAGCCGTCGGGGCGTACGGTGACAATGGCGACCTCCCCGGGCCCCAAGCTGCCCAGCCACTTGTTCGTGCACAAGGAGCCGCGGGTGTCTTGCTCTGGAATGTCGTCCAGGTAGAATGTCCAGCGGCTGTCCTGCAAGAGGGGCGGCAGGTCGGAGACCTCGATATCAGATTTGGGCATGGTTGCTGTTTCTCTCGGGTTAGCATTCTGGCGTGGCGGGCCACTGTCTGCCGCGGTTCAATATGATTTTGGGGGGCTGCTTACTGATCAGGCCAAATGTGAACAGGTGGCTGACAGCCGTGTACCTCTCCGGCCGAACATATATGTCTTCAGGGGCGGGCATTCTTGGCTGTGCTGCGTAGGACAGGCTGGCTGCTACTGACAGCTGGCGAATGAGGGAGTGGTCCGCCGCCAGCGCGTCGCAGAAGTTGTCTAGGAACATCTTCGCCTGGTGCACATCCCACATGAGTAGGTATATCCTGAACTGCCCGAGCATTGGGATGTCGAGTTGGATATCCACTGGGTTGGAATCCAAGTACCGTGTTACTTTGGCCGGTGGTAGCAAGCATCCCGGCTTGGCCTCTCCTAGCAGCCACGTCTGGCTCTCCAACATGTTGATGGAGTTCTCCCCGTACTCGGCACCAATGCCGGAAATAAATCTGACGTTGGTCTTGAAGTTCTCGGCCAAGGTCACGGCATCACCGGCAGCGATCTGGTTGGCATGCTCGTAGTCGAAGTTGACAAGATCTAACGCGATTTTCCTCCTCTCTTCCTCGTAGCTTTCCAGAAGCGTGGGTTTTGCGAGCCCACGGACAGAGAGGTTGAGCTTCCACGCCAGGTTCCAGGAGTCATGCATCGACGTGTTCATGCCTTGCGCCGCCTTGGGTGAGTGCGTATGACTGGCGTCGCCTGCCAGGAACGCACGGTGGTGAGAGTCACAGAACCGACTGGCAACCCTCTGGCCGATCTGATAGCGCCCGAACCACTCGATGTACTTCCAATTCACCCTGAACGGTGCCATTATCTGTTTGGCGCGTGCCATGATGAATTCCTGCCCTAGTATCTTCTTGTCCTCCTTCATGCCGCTCTTCAACTCGATGTAAAATCTGGTCATGTTGCGTTCTCGGGGGATGATGAGGATAGAGCCGAATTCCTGTGAGAAGACCAGTGTCTTGGACCAGATATCAGGGAAGTCGGTATCGAGTTCTCCGTCCAGCACACCCCAGACGACGGGCTGCGACATGCCCACCGGTCGCGCCTCGGGGATGCTCTTCCGTACCTTGGAGTGCGCGCCATCGCCTAGTCAGAGTCAGCTCGGGGTCCGCAGTCCTATGGCAGGCTCATGCTGGGCGGGCCAAACTCACATCCAACCAGGTATTGTGCCAGTATTGTCCTCTTGTCCTGGGTCACATTCACTCTGGTGTTGATCTGAAGGGCCGAGCCAACCTTTTTAAACATAAGGGCATCGCACGCGCTATACGACTCAAAGGCGCAGTTTCTCTTGACCTCGACCCCTCGCTTCTTCATGTCCTCGATGAACAGGCTCTCTACCATTCCCTGGTGTACGAGCAGGATATACGGGTCCAACACGTCGATGACGGGCGGGTAGTGGACTTCACGGCCCAGGCGGCGGAGGGGCTCGTCAGCCGTTGAGCGCCAAAAGGATATGTCATAGACGCGCACGCCCCTCTGCAGCAAGGGGTCAACAAGGCGCATCTGCCTGAAAGTTTCGATGGTTTTTGGTTGCAAGCCATCAGCCCTGTGCAAGCCTGTTAGCTCAGGGCAAGGCCCACCTGCCACGATAATGGGCGCCTAGGGATTGTATATACCTTCCTACAGGTGTGGGATCCGCACGGTCGTCTATGACCTGTGCCTTGATGCCGAACCTCGACAGATTTGCGCCCAACATCAGCCCGGCTGGACCCGCGCCCACGATGCAGACCTGTGTTTGTGACGGAACCTCAGGCATGCTCTTGAGGAGGGTTATGCGGTCGACACAGTTTGCGCCAATTACGCCTTCGGTAGTCTCGACGTTGCCGTCATGGCTCCGCGTGTTTTCCGAGCTCGTCTCGAGGATCCCTGGTGCCATATTCGCAGGCCGTGCTCGAGGTTGGGGGGTGGTGTTGGTTACTTGGGTCGGTGGGTGGGTACTATGACGGCGACTTTCGCAGACGAGGTGTTAGTTGAGCCGAGGGTGTGTTCCGCCGGCGACCGCGGCTCCGGCCGGGTTGACAGAGACCCAAATGAAGATATCACGATCTTGAAACCAACCAACCAGCAAGAAGACTGGTTTCCAAACTACGCTTCTTCCAAGGATTGCTCAAGCCCTAGTCGGTCCCTGGACTGGAGCCCAAAAGAGGCAGGCCTGAGCACAAGTGAAAGACCAGACTGAGCCCGGCTACGGATGGCACCGGTTTACACAGAGAGCCCAGGAGTGTGAGAGAGAAAGATGGCGGGGATGATATCAGGTCGACAATAGCGTATATAGTGTGGGGAAGTTGACAAGACCTGAGCCTCTGGGAATCTTGAGACGACGATGGTGTTGATGGGCAGGTAGGAGAGTGGGTGAAGGAGGTGTGATGGGCCCTGAGGTGCTCGGGAGGCGGCAGTGGGAGGGAGGATGAGGACAGGTGAGTGAGTGCACTTGAAACCGACAAAGCCGGAGGCTGTAGACAGGGGGTCAATAGGCCAGAGAAGGAGTACGACGACGACGACGACGACGACGACGACGACGACGACGACAACAACAACGACGCGGCGATGGTATGATGTACTGGACTGGATTGGATTGGATTGGCTGCGGGTGTGTGGACAGACAGATGGGTGGAGGAGGTTGACACTCTGACGCTCAATACAGCTACAGCCTCGCGCAGATAACTGCAGACAAGGCGGCATGGTTAATCAGAGACAGACAACGGCTGGGTCAGAGGGCAGAGGTTCTTGACTGCAGCTGCCCTGTACCTGTCTGTCCGTTTTTGGCCTGACTCTGCAAGACCTTTGAGTCGAAAGTCGCTCGAAATGGCACGATGTTGAGGACGGTGGTCTGATTTCTGGCAGACTCCGGATCCACCGCCCGCCTGTGACACACCAATGGCATGGAACTACCCCGCCATGATTGGTCGGCCGCCACGTTGTTTGAGACGCGGGCGAAGGAGGAGGAGCCCGCCCTCCACCTCCGTCCAAGTCTTCTTTCTCACCCACCCCTGCATACCAAGGGACCCAGGTACCTAAATAGTTTCTTGACAGCCCATCTGCTTAATAAAGTATCCATCTGCTGTGGTGAATGTCTGCCCATAAAATACCCATGTTATGTGACCGCCTGTCAAACAGAACCGACTCTTATTCAGCTCGCTTCCCTTTTTGAGCAGCCGTTGTCGTCCAGATCAGGTCACAGCCCTCTCGTGCGTGCATTTCGCTGCCTCCTTGTGGCCTCGCCGTAGCTCAGTTATAAAATATGACCTGCCCTGGATCCTACCCGTCAAATCATCACCAGAAAGCTCACTCCTCCCGTGCAGATTCCAGCCATCACGTCTCATCGCCAAGGTTCCCGTTGGGGCAGAGGCTCCGACACGTCAACCTGGCCAGTACCGTGGTCTGATGCCGCTCCTCCGTCTCCTGGTTCTGCGACTGGTCCCGCCTGCTTTGTGCCTCCAGCGACAGTCCACCGTTGAGGATGGCATTTGCTGACTCCCTGACTACTGTGCAGCGACCTGGTGGGCCACGGCCGCCCAAGTTTGGCTGACAGCATTCATCACATTTCGATCTCGGGCATGCACAGTCGTTCTCGAGACAGGCCTTTGTAGTTGATCGCCTCGGACTGCGCAGTCATTCACGTGCCCGGGGGGTGGGGCTGTATTCTGAAGTTACTTCGGGCCAATGAAAGCGACACACATTGTGGAAGCACGCTGTATACAGTAAAACTAGGTGGTAAGACCCTGGGAGCTATTCGTCTAACTTCCAGCCCCCCCCCCGCCTAACAGCCTCGCTCCCGGGGATGGGGGTTACAAGCTAAGCTCCTAGGGTTAAAGGTAAGGCTTAAGAGTAGCTAATTAGCTTATAATTTTCAAGGCTATAATATCTATAACTAGTCTTATAGTAGTTTATATAAGTATTAAATATTGAATTAATTAAGTTTTAAAATTTTAAAATTATATTATATAGGTAATTCTTATTTATAAACTATTTTAACGAATAATATTTTAATAGTAGTCTACTTATTAGCTTCTTTCGCTCGTTACTTAACGAATTTTAAAATCTAACTATAGCTAAAATCGCGATATATTTAAGTGGTTTTGTTATTAGAAATACTACTAATGTAAAAATATAATTAAATATAATAATATTATTACTATAATATATTTACTAAGTTTATAGTTTATATTAACTAAGAGTAGAAGTATTATAAAACTTTTTATAATAGCTTTTTAAAGCTATTTCAAAGCTATATTCTAACAATAAACGTTATAAATATAGTATTTTGATATTTATAAAAAGGTCTAATATTATTTAATATTAAATATAACTCTAATCGTATTTTATTCACGTATTATTAAGTTTATAATAAGTTATATAAAGTACTACTTTTATAAGAAAAGGTATAATATATAAAATAATAAAAGGTTTATTAACTATTTATATTCTTTAAGTTCCTCTACTAAGCTAGAACTATAGTAGGTAT
>MAVT02000411.1:0-22560 GCA_001702395.2 Diaporthe helianthi | reverse complement strand
AAAAACATCCTCGCCGGCTGGCCTGCATACACGCACAACTTTAGAATATGAAAAGTGTGACAGCGCATACGTTCAGAAGAGGAGGAGGGTCCAGCCAGCCAGCCAGCCCGTCAACCCGCAGCCAACATCAGACGTAAATGAGGTTCCCCATGAGCAGTTTCTCCTCAAGTCCTCGCATATATGTGTGTAGTGATCTGCTCATCTTCCCGCTCACCCTGTCACCCTACACTAGAAAGCAAGGGTGTGATTCAAGGGTATAAGCCGAGCCGGGGTGGTGTGAAGCTTTGTGCGCGGACAAGGGGGGCTGACGGGAGACGTGGGGCTCTGCCTGTGCCTGTCTTCAATGTTTCTGCTTGTTCTGCCCCCTATCCATTGTCCTCCTCGCCAGCTGCTCGCCTTGCCTGCCTGCTTGCTTCCGCACATGCCAAGCTGAAACGACGACGGGCTGGACGGAACGCGTGAGCTAGCTGTGCAGGTGTACTCCGTACTCGATTCTGCTTCTGCTTCTGCTTCTGCTTCTGCTTGTCGTCGCCCCGGCGCCCCTGCACAGGACATGACACGCCACTGATCACGGTTACTGTAGACTGACAATGACGTTCGGCCTGATCTCGCGGCATAGCAATTGGGGATGCGAAACCCAACAGTACATTCGCTCCAGACGGGGAGGGAATATCGACCTGAAAACCAGAGACTATTTATTCTACTACTTGGGCACTTGGTGCTCGGCCGGTCTGTGAAGCGGTTACTCCCTCACCTGACTTTCCTACCCAATCAGACTGTCACACGTCGGCTAATAAGACGGTATGGACCCCAACCAGCCTGGGCCTGGATATATTCCTCCGCTTCGGTCCTGCAGAGGACATAGGTCGCCAGGGTGTATATGATACTTTAGTAGCCGGGAAGAATAAGGGAAGGGCTTTGCAAACCGTCCCTTCGAAGTGGAAGCCACGCTGTTGTTTCTTCCTATCTGTTCTCGCTGCTGCGGGCGGAGTGATTACCTACCGAACAACATTGAATGATGGCAGGACGTGGCGAAATCGCGGTTCCACAATTGCCGACCCGGTGTAATTGGTCATGAACGCCATGCCATGTGACGCCTTGTGGGTGATTGATCACTTACGCACGGCATGGGTAGTCGCTATTACCGACTTGTCTGCTTGTGTGCAGTGCAACGAGCTAATACCTAGGTACCTTTCAGGTCTTTTGTATCTGCTACTACCGTTCCCAAAGCCGGTTAGTCCCAAGACAAGAAATGCATACGTATATTCTGGAACAAGAGAAAGAGAACATGTCAGTCCCTTTGATGCCGCCACCCGCTGTGTCCCCTACGAGCTGGCTAATATACCCGACGCTCTGGTTCGGGTTGCGGCATGTTGTGTGAAGTCGCCAACTCCACAGAAGAACGCCCGTCGTCAACCAAGCAGCTAAGGGGTCTTCAGTGCCGAGAGAAAGACCTGAAGTCCCCGGCAAGGTTGGCTGTCAAAAAGCCACCCCCCCCCCCAACCAGGCGCGGGCCAGGCCACCAACGTTGGAACCCGAGCCAAAGTGTCCCGCCAAGATCTTACTGTGCCGTTTCCCACCCACGGTCTGCCAGGCTCTCCCCAAGCCGCCCCAATCGGTCCTTGCCATCACCATGGCCACCGGCATGCTTCGTTCGCATGGGTCAATTGTTTGGCCCAGTTTTGCCTCTCTTTATCCTTCTGTTCTCCTAACCTTCCACCAGGCTTCTGGCTTGATTGCAGTGGTGAAAACATATTTATCGATATGATATCCTATCATGTGCGGTCGCCGAAGTAAAAACAAAAAATAACAAAAAAATTGCAAAATACAAGACGTCAGCGTTCAGCAATCGATGTGGCCACTACGCTCCGTGGAGATTAGTGGTCGGATAGGATAGGCCCTTTTGCCTCACAGTGTGATTTCAGTTCGGCGCCGTGCGCTCGTCGATTTAACGTTGCAGTAGTGTTGGCTGGAACCTGTCGACGCCCGCTGGCCCCAAAACACTCTCCCATTCAGCTGTGTCAGGGGCCCCTGCACTTGGACCATTCCATGGTGGTTGTCAGGGTGGAGACCATGCGGAGGGCGGGACTAAACATTGAATCGCTAGGTTCCTTCACCGCGGCTAGGTCTTTTCTGGTTGCATCCAGCCTGCCAGCTACCCGGTCTGGCCTAGCAGCCCTTGATAGACTTACATGGGTGAAGCGCACATCTGAGTAGGGGCGAGATGAACCCGAAGAAGCTCTGCAGCAGTGCAGCAGTGCAGCAGCTGTTGCACCTGTGCAGCTGCCCCAGCGAGATAAAGTTCCTGGCATGCCCCAGGTCGTTTGCTTTCGCAGTCCTTTCCGTCCTCCGCACCCTCTTTAACCCTCTCCCCATATCCCCCATTCATCAGGTTCAGCCATGTCGCAGACCGTGAACTTGGACAGAGCCGAGATCGCCCAGGCCGAAGTCGCCATCCATGGCACCGAGCCTGGCCCACCTCTGGGCACGGTCGACGAGCTCAGGGCCGGGAAGGGCAGTGTCGATGTCACAAACATGCCTGACAGCTCCCACGGCGACGGCCTATTAGACGACGACTACCCGATGCCAACAGAAGAGGAGCTGCGCACGCTCCGCAGGGTATCGGGCAAGATCAACTGGGCTGCCTACTCGGTCGCCTTTTGTGAGCTGGGAGAGCGTTTCTCCTACTACGGCTCCAGCATCCTCTACACCAACTTTGTCGTCCACGAACTCCCAAAGGGCTCCAACACCGGTGCTGGTTACGGCCACGGAGGCCAGTCCGGCGCCTTGGGACTCGGCTCCCGTGCCGGCCAGGGCATTTCTCTCACAAACCAGTTCTTTGCCTACCTGGTTCCTCTGTTTGGGTGAGTTTATGGTCGCCAACAATTTGTGCTGCTCGCTTAAAACGGCATGATCGCTGGAAATCAAACGAGGAAGAGTATCTGCTAACCTGTGTTGCAGTGGCTGGCTCGCTGACGCCAAACTCGGCCGGTACAAGGTCATCCACATAGCCATCTGTGTCTCCATGACCGCCCACGTCATCCTGGTCGCTGCTTCAGCCCCTAGCGTTATCACCCAACCAAACAACTCTCTCGGCGCCTTCATCATTGGTATGCTCGTTCTGTGTATCGGCACTGGTCTGTTCAAGGCCAACGTGGCACCCCTGCTGGCCGAGCAGAACCACGACCGCCGCATGTACGTCGAGACCACCAAGAAAGGCGAGAGGGTTATCGTCGACCCTGCCGTCACAAACACCCGTATCTTCCTGTACTACTACATGGCCATCAACCTCGGTTCCCTGTCTGGTCAGATTTCCATGGTCTACGTCGAGCTGTACGTCGGCTTCTGGCTGGCCTTCCTGCTCCCCACCGTCATCTTCGCCATCTGCCCCATTATCCTGTTCCTCATGAAGAATCATTACACCCTGAGCCCTCCCACGGGTTCCGTTCTGGGCAAGTTCTTCAAGATGTTCGGCATGGCCATGAGGGGGAATTGGGGCAAGATCTTCAACCCTGCCAGCTTCAAGCGCAGCTTCACCTGGGATGCTGTGCGCCCGTCCCACATTCCTCTCGAGAGCCGGCCAAGCTGGATGACCTATGACGACGAGTGGGTCGACGAGGTCCGACGTGGTCTCAAGGCCTGCAAGGTCTTCCTCTTCCTGCCAATCTTCTTCCTGGCCTACAACCAGATGACCAACAACCTCACTACGTAAGTATTTCCGGCATCTCACCACACATGTCGCAGCCACGCGCTAACAACCAGACAGACAAGCCTCGACCATGGAGCTGCATGGCGCGCCCAACGATCTGATTCAAAACCTCAACCCCATCTCCATCGTCATCATGATTCCCATCCTGGACCGATTTGTCTACCCTGGCCTCCGAAAGATCGGCATCAACTTCACCCCGCTGAAGCGCATGGCCTTTGGCTTCGGCTTCTCCGCCATGTCCATGATCGCCGCCGCCGTGATGCAGCACTACATCTACAAGATGTCACCGTGCGGCGAGTACACCACGGACCTGGAGTGCAAGGCGCCCATCAACGTGTGGGCGCAGTGCCTGCCGTACGTGCTGGTGGGGCTGTCCGAGATCTTCACCAACACGACGTCGTACGAGTACGCCTTCTCCAAGGCGCCCGACAACATGAAGTCGGTCGTCATGAGCGTCAACCTGTTCATGTCGGCCGTGTCGTCGGCCCTCGGCCAGGCCTGGACCCCCCTCGCCGGCGACCCCCACTGGGTCTGGAACTATGGCTCCGTCGCCATCATCGCCGCCGCCGGCGGCGTCGGCTTCTGGCTCTGCTTCAAGGACCTCGACAAGGAGGAGGACCAGTGGAATAACCTCAAGAAGTCAGAGTACAGGGGTAGCCAGCAGCCCAATGCCGGACACACGGGTGGTGCGGTGGACAAGTCTGTTGATGCGGAGCCGGTTACTGAGGTTCCTAGTGAGAAGATCTAAGGGGGGATGACGGTTTCTCCCTTATAATGTATCAGAAAGATGTAGCTAGGACCACCTTGTGTCGTATTATAGAGGCTTTTTTTTTCTCTCCCTGCTGAAGCCTGTTGCTGCTGTATTAAGGTGTGGTCGAGGGATGGAAACTATTATGCTTGTAGTGATGTGTAGTTATGCTGAGGACTGGGACTATATAAGTTGGGATACCCTGGGATAACAAGCACATTTGTGTGTGTCTTTGTACCCGATTCATCTTTGTTACAAATGAGAACCAGCCCATCTCGCCGTGATCACAATAGTCTTCCTGCATTTGGTTCCATAATATGCCTCTCCATGTGTGTGTCCTCCAAATTGGATTAGCCGGGGCGTAGCATTTGATTTGCTTACGAGACAGATGTCGCCATTATGTTTAATTTGAAGATGTTTCCGGCGAGTTTGAATAGAATGGTACGGAGAATTGAGACGTTGTTGGTTATGCCCACCTATGTAGGGTGGTGATGGGGAAGGGGGGTGGGTGGGTGTGCATCAATGTTTTCGTTAATGTTATCTATATAATATTGTGAGTGTTTACTACTGTATGAAGGGACCGTGTGCCTTCGGGATATATACGAATTAAGAACAACACCACATACGAATTAAGGATGAAACCAGCTATGTAATGGTACGTATTCCCCTGTCAACCCTTGAAGGGTATATATACTATAAGTACTTAGGTACTATTAAAAACACAACACTCGAGGTATTACGTGGAATTGCCAATGTTGCAGTTGAATGTGCCGACTGTTGGGCTCTGACAAAACCCTTGGGTTTTATACGATAAGAATGGGAGCGGCGATTAAGAAGAATAGAAGCGCCCAATAGTTTACGAGAGAACCCTTATTGGGTCCCCTTGGAGGAGAGCCCGCGGTGACCACTGCTGCTGCTCCTCCTGTCGGCTTCGTGATGGGTGAGGTGTTACTAGTGGCCTCCTTCGACGGATCTTGATCGTCGACAGTGGCTGCGGTATCACTTTCAGAGTTATTTTGTAATGGAGCCACCGCGGATGCCGGCCAAGGGGGCTCCTGGTCTGCAGGTAATTTGGCACTGGCTGCTTGTGGTGGCATAAGTGACCCAGACGAGGCGACACTGCTGGGCTCTCCCGCGGCCTTTGATGATACTCCCGCAGCTGCTGCTGTAGATATGGCAGCATCCGAGGAGGTCATCTCCTCAGCAAGTTGTTCAGTCGGTCCCAGTGTTGCCGCCCCTGCCTCGAATGTTCCGTCTTCTGTGGGGGAAGGACTCGTCCTCGAGGAAGTAGGCCGGAAACCGTGTGATACACTGGCAGGCATATCCTCCACCTCTACAGAATCACTAGACAACAATGGCGCAGTAGTCGACGCGGGACCGGCGGGTTTTCCCTCTTCCTGTTCCTTGGCCACAACGCCGCTGTCTGGCCTACTCGAATCCACTGCCGCCGTCGTCGCCCCAGCAGTAGCTTGAGTAGACGAAGCCGAAGCCGACGTGGACGTCCTCCCCGCGGACTCCCCCACGTCGCAGTACCGCAGGAACTGTGCAAACTTGCCCGACAGGTAACTCGAGCTCGTGATGAAGCCCAGCACGCCCGTCGTCTGCTCCGCATTAAGGTAGACGCAGCCGTCGCAGCCCAGGTAGTAGGCCATGAACGCCGACCCGGGCCTGCACAGCCGGGGGCCCTTGCCTGTCGACTGGGCCTCGAGGTAGGCGTTGTTGCATGTCTCGAAACAGGCTGCTGGGATGAGCTGGCTTGATAGCAGGAGGTTGTTATCGCGGGCTTGGTTTGGGGATGTCTGGTCGTCATGGTCATCATTGGTGGTGGTGTTGGAATGCTGCTGCTGCTGCTGCTGCTGCCATGGGGGAGAGTTTGTAGTGTCAATGTCTCCTCTTGCCGCGAGCTCGTCTGGTTTGATGAAGATGTTGAAGTCCAGTCCGAACTGGGTCGGGTCCAGGTCGAAGTACCCTTCGTTGAGGGGGAACCTCCCGTCTGCATTGCCGCTGCTGCCGAGTCTCAGGGCTTGGACTGGCTGGCAGTGCGCTGCTTGGCATGTGAACTCGTCCGCGGGCGAGTCGGTCCATGCCTCGCAGAGCTGCGGCTTTGGGGGGTCGCAGTTGGTCCCCGCGGGGCAGCCCCATGTGAGGTCTGAGTCTGGGCTGAATGTCGGTGGGACGGTGGCTGATGGGGCTAAAGTGACGGCGCAGGTGCTGATGCTCTGAGGAGGAGGTGTTGGTGTGGATGTTTGGTCTGGCTTTGGTACTGTATGTACTGAGGTAGAAGCTTTGACTGTCTCTTGTGTGGATGAAGGTATCAGGGACGGCTGGACGCTGATTTCTGTCTTTTTTTCTTCCGGCACCCTCAGTATCACTGTGACTGGCGGGACCGTCGATCTCACGGTCTGTGGTTTCGTTGGTGTATTTGACGTAGCTGTCGAGACAGGTGCTGAGACTGTTAAAGGTGCTGCCGAGGTACTGGGGTTTCTCGTCGGTGCTTGAGGGGTGGTTGGGATGGCTGTTGTTGTTGTCGGTTCACAATAGATTACCGGTCGAGTTGCTGTGCCCGTCCTTGTTGCGTAAAGGTCAGTGCCGGTGGTGCGGGTTGACCAAGCAGGGCCGCCAATCTCCGGGGGGTTGCTGAATACTTCTGGCTGATAGACGAGATATGTGCTCGTGGTGGTGACGAAGCTTGTACGGCATGAGCTTTGGTCCTGCCTTGGATGGATTCCGTTCTGTAGGAGAGGGTCAGCCACATGCAGCCAGCCAGCACTGAGCATTCATGGGGATATTATTATCTCGGATAACAACTATCAAAGCATACTAGGGTACTTACTACCATTGTGATTGTGGCCGAAGCACTCGACGCCAGCAATCTCAGGCTTAGTGCTGTCACAGCGACCGGGGAGGACCTTATAACGAGGCTGCATGATTGCATGGTCTGGCAGATGCGGACGGGCAGGACTTGAATGTACCAGAAGGCGGGAGTTGGTAAGGGGAGGCTTGGGTTGTGCGGGACACAAGCGGAACCCTGTTCGCCCGCCCGCTGCAACACTTATGAGGTTGAAAGACCTTGATACTGTGCGGAACTTGTCGAGTACAACTGCCGCCCGCGCTGCGCCCACATGGGCAACAAAGCCAAGTAAGGGTAGATAGATCATGTGCCACCCGGCCGGTCTGCCGTGGTGGGCAGTGTTGCTCATGGGATAAAGGACGTGCAGTACTTTGGTTGCAGCAATATCAGAAGCTGCGGGACGTGCATCTGCTCATATCAATACATATGTCAATAAGTTGAAGGCCTCCAGGTGCCTACTAAACGGTCCGGGGTTTATAGTTGCGTTAAATCTTTCCTCAATACCAACAACTCGTGTTTGAACATTTACATGCAAGTTTGAATGCTGTTTGGAGAATCAAGGTGTGTGATATTATTTTCTTCTGTGGAATAACCCTTCTTAGAGGAGGAAACCGTCAAACAAGATTTAGTCTTTTAGTTGTTGCCGACGTCGCTTGCTTCGAGTTATAAAGACCGATCAGAAAATGGTATTGAATTTGAAGTATTACGTGGTAAGGTCAACCAACTGCTTCACCTATTGAGTGCTGACATTGACCCGAATGGCATCCCATGCCTCGCAAGAAAGATCCCCCAACCCACCGCAACCTTCTCATTACGTACGTACGGTCTGAAGGATTTTAAGAAGCAACTCAAAATTGTGATTATGTCAAAACTTCCAATTTCGTAGACTCGAAAATGCCGGGAGAATTCCAGGGTCCACATTTTATCGTCGGCTTGCCTTCTTTTACCCCCTCTTTCCCCAACCCAAGTTGCTTCCCATGCCGGAGATAGAGCATCTGGCTGACCATTTTCGCGTCTCATCAACTCTGGAACCTTCGAAGGCCTAGAGATCTATCATTACGGAGCCCGTGGTAGAGTGGGCTCGGTCCCGGTTTCCGGCTTGCCTGCCTACCTAGGTAGGTAGCACACGGCACCTGGGCCGTCGCGCCCGATCATCGACTTGGGCAGACTATCCTTGGCCTGCCCCTCTGGCCTGGCACTGAGCACACAAATGATTGAGTTTGTGGGTGAAAAAATGGATAATTGGTGACGGCTTCCCGCAGAAGATAGTTACCATGCCCGACATGCTCATCGTGCGTCCATCCTTAAATGGGTATGATTGAACGAAATGTGTGCACGTTGTGAGACTGGAGTAGAAGTGGTAGTTGCCACAGGGACAGTTTGATGGGCTTGAAGCACTGTTCTAGGTCCAACTATTCCGAGCATCAAGCATTTCGCTTCTGTCGATATTTAGCATCGTGAAATCGAGGAGGTGGGATGAAAGCTGTTTAGCTGCTGAGTAGTTTAGTATATTGCTAGGTGGTAACCTAGGGATAGTGATCTGGATCCATGGCCTTGGCCATTGGTGATTTTTTCATTCAAGGAAACACCAGCACCATTTGCTTCTTTTGTAGCTTAATGCTGATTGGTATACATACCTAGGTATGTAAGTGGCCTTAATTATAACAGTAATAATTTTGAGACCTGTTAGAAAGAGATTGTCTTGATTTTGAAGGTGACATTTAAGCTGCTTATTCTAAATACCTAGCATCCCTGGGATGTTTTAGTTAGGTGGAAGAGTTGGTAATATAGGACAGACAAATATTGCCAGCGCTATTAGGGGGGGGGGAAAGGGAAAGAAAAGATTAAAGAAAATAAAACGGCCCTCCTAGTTAAACTCAATGTAGATGTAAATTCCTGAAACTCTTGTACATTCGAAATCTTTTTAAATAAGAATACTAGGCTTAGAGAGTATAGGAGTATTTCTACCTAGGTAGTTCTATTTTACAACAACTACAAATTCACAGTAGGTTTAGGTTTTATATAATACTACAATAAACATGTAGGTGATTATTTATTTATTTATTTAACTAATAGGGTTTGAACTGGCCCAATTTTTTTATTTTTTTTCATTGCAGCGGCAGGTAGAGAGCACGTGAAAGATTTGGGTAGATCTCCGGATCCAGAAGACACAAAGTTAGCATTGCGGAACAAAGCCGACCCCTCTCTTTCGAAAAATTCCATGTGTTCAAGCACTTGAAATAATAAACTCTCCCATCACAAAAATCACTCTTGTTTTACACTTTTCTACTGCTGTGTTTCGTTGACTTAGTCTAGACCTCCGTATTTGATTCACCCTAAGAAGTCTGATCATAATTGAAAAAGAAGCCCGATTCATGTGCCATGGTGGAATGAAAATGCCAGGGCTTGAACCCATAGATTGGTTTGTTGTGGACTGGGATCGAAGACAATCATTCACAGTTACCTTTGATGGTGATGAGGAATCTGATAATTTGGCAGTTGGTATGTCTAACTTCCCAGGAAAATCAAATTGTGCCAAACACAGTTTGACCATAATCAGGTGCATTGGAATAACCGTTACCTGGTCCGAAAAAGTCTAACACACATTGTAGAATATTTAAGACGGCATATCGACAACTTAGGGTCTGACGTCAACTCTATCAAAGTATCTCAAGACGGCGCGCTGTAGGAAGTCTCGTCTAAGCCTGGCGATGACCAGGCACGCTACATTGTCTATCCAGAACTCGAGTTTTTCGAAAAGTCAAACGAAAAGCCCCCAAGCACAAAAAGGCTAGGCATTCGGAAGCCAAGAACACAAAAGCCCATCATTCAAAGGCCGAGGGTCCGAACAGTTCACCGTGCAGGATTGTCCGAGCTGGATCGTTTCGGCCGAGGAGTCGACTTGGTATTATGTCGGAGTCAGAAGGCGGTTTTTAAATATACTTTCTGGGCACGCCGATCAGTAATTGTATGGAGCGAATTGAACATATTGGCACGTCTTCCACCACACCCAAATATTGTTCCGCTCCACCGGTTAGTAGTCGAGAAGCCTGAGGGACAAGAAGCACAAATAGTCGGCTTCACTACGAAATATATCCTTGGTGGTTCCCTGGATACAAAACGCGATTATACGTTCAAATTGAAATGGCTTAAGCAACTCCTAAACGTTATCGATGACCTTAATTACAAGTACGGTATTCAGCACCAGGACGTTGCCCCACGGAATCTTCTTGTGGATGAAGCTTCAGACAGTATCATGCTCTTCGACTTCAACGTCTCAGCTCGTGTCGATGTTCCGTATACCTTTCGGCTTGCAGAGACAAATTTCAACGAGCATCGCAATGATGTCAAAGCCGTCACATTCCTCCTGTACGAGATAATCACCCGCGATGTGCAATTTCACAACATGGAACATAGTTTGCAGGACGTTTCCAATGTATTGAACATTGACTGGGTGAAACACCCGGATACCCGGCTGGATAACCCTGTACAAGTCTACAGAGATGTGCTTGACGCATGGTTGGAACGAAGAAGAGAGCGTTTGATTGAAGACACGACTGATAAGTCCAGCTATATCAACTGGCCTGATCTTTCAGAGCGCCCTGGTGGCTTGATCCCTTTGGAAACAAGGCTTAAGGCCAAAGCCAAAAATATGCAGTTAATCGAGTGGAAGCGACCGGCACAGGAAATGATCGAGGAAGGCATGGTCGTTTTGGCAGATGGCTCGATCACCAGAAAACCTGGGAGGGCATGAGAGACTCTGATCATCAACTAGTCAATCATGGCCTACCCTACATATGTAGCCCTAGGGGCAACCAGTTCTCATTTGCCTTCCGAATGCAGATTCACGAAGCTATCTTTTCGGCATTTGAACCGGTCACTCTCACAGGAAAGCACATGGTAATTAAGACCGACTTACTTATAGTGCTCGATGGTTGAGTTGACAGTCTCATGAACATGGGAGATCAGTGTTGAGCGTGAGAGGTCGAGGGGGAGGGGCTATTGGTCTGTTAAGGTAACGACGGGAACCACCTTCTTGGAGATTTCTGCTGGGTTTTGTGTCGGGATGTAGGTCTAAAGAAGGTATTGATATTTTGTTAGACTGGCCCAGAAGCAAATTTGTGCCGATACTTCACATGGCATCAATGACAAGTGAGCGCTGACCTTTCCCATTACGCCCACTCCCCCTTCCGCATTACTCCCCAAGTCATCCGTGGACTCAAGTCGTTGTTACTGTATCAGATGCAAGTCATCCAGTTTAATCCAGCCCATGATAAACGCGCTGCCCGGTTCCGCTTCCAAAAGTCCCCATACCGTAGCCATGAAAGATCCGGCTGCCCTCAGAGTTGTGAGTGTACAGCAGGTATACAGGTACACTGTCACAACTCTGGCTGCGTTTTTTGGCTCGCTCGAACTCCCTTGGGTTGTTTGCAACCTACTCAAATCCTGCAACTGGACCTTGAAGTCCTCAACAAACCCTTGTAAATCTTTTAAAGTCTGCTTCAAAGCACCTCTTCTATGCAGGTATCTTCTTCTAGCTGGCATCCCAGTAATGTTCGAAGAACTCGTTGAACTTGGCTAAGTGATCTTGGACGTGGGAACCTTGCTTCAGGGCTTTATCCCGTGATGCTGCAATCCAGTAATGCGTGTTTATCTCCTTCCGTGCTGACCAGTATCCTAAAATTTCACGAGTTGGCCTGATGTCACACATAAAGCAGAGCATCATGACCGCATCTTTGATAATTCCCCCGCCAGCAATCTTCCCTGCAGGCTTCGGCTGCTTGGCAAGCTGTTTCTTTCCACCCCCCGCCAGCTGCTGGGCATATTGTAATAACTGGTTTTTGAACTTTTTCGTGTTGACTCCCTTGCGCTTTTCTGTCTTTGACAGTGGTGTATGCACAATAAGCTCGTTGGCTGGTGGCAATGCGAACTCGTTGAGGAAGTCTTTCATCGCCTTCTGCAGCTTTTCCGAGTCCTTGGTTACCTTGTCCGGAGATGGTATTTTGTTGATACCAGGGATTGAAATGTGAGTCTTGTAGTACCTGTGCATCATGTATCCAAGCACAAGTGAGGCGGAGCGAGACTGGCCCATCTTGCAGTGCACGAGTACGTTTTTCCCTTGCAACAGGTACTGATCCATAAACCAAAATGCCCTCTGAAAATAAACGAGCAGGTCAGAGCTAGAATCGTCTTGCAACTCTATGCGATATTGCATCAGCTTCGAGTGCTGTGTACTTTGCTTGAGTGAGGTGGGTTTGAAAGTCCCGTCCCATTTTTCGAACAGTCCGTTCCAACACTCGTTTCCGAGCCAGTCCGTTGGGTGCACGGAGACAACGGCACTGATATTGCATGCACCTTTTGACAAGACACCATTCACGTTTCCCGAGGCTTTGATACCACCAAGCCAGAGGTTCCCCGTCCAAAGAGGTTCCGAAGTTCCCTGTGGCTTGTTGGTGATGTGCGTCACGGGATTCCGCTCTGCTTCCACGTCAAGCAGATATGAAATTGTGTCCCGAACGGCGTCTTGCAAGCCAACCTGAGTCTCACACTTCGCCCCGTTTTTCTTGCCAGTCAAGATTGGAAGAAGCGCTAGCTCCATCTCTTTGTAGGATTCAGTCTTTCCTTTCACACTCCGCAACTTCCTGTCGAGAGAATCATAACTGTCAAACCAGTGGTCGCTGAGGAAATTGGTCTCAAACTCGTCCCACAAGATACCAGTATACGGCCTGCCGGGCTTTTGTTGCCTCACCTTGTGCGTGAAGACAACATGACTGTGTCGTGGGAAAGTCGCCGGGACTGAACTTGTGGGTGGTGCGGTGGTTGAAGGGGTACTAGGCCGAGCGCCCGGCTGCAAGGTCTGACGTTGCGATGGCTTTATCGCCGCGCCACTGGCGGCTGGGCCTGCGCGGGAAGAACCTGTCCTTGTGCCTGCAGTGCCATGAGCAGCCAGTTTGTTAATTTTGTGCTGGAAATCTGAAGACGTTCTGATTGTCTTCTTCGATTGATTCTTGGTAGAGTATCGAAAGCCCCTTTAAATGGTCAGGACAACAAGGTGCGTTCGGCTTTGACGTGGCCAACGTTGATAATCAGTAAAGGACGGACAAGAGCTCGTGTTCGCTGCGGCTGGCTGGCTGGGCGGGCTCTAAACCCTGCTGCTGTACGTTACTGATTTATTAGAAGGTTGTCTGGAATCCCTGCCCACCAGTGGCTTGCTGCTGACTTCAAACGTTTGTAAACAACACGGTCCACGTGTTTGAATGCCGTTGCTTGATTTTGAAATTTGTGTGTGGCTGAAACGGGGATTTCAGTTTGGTTTGTGTTTTGGTTTTGGTTTGTGTTTTGGTTTTTGTTTTCTGATCTGGAATGTAAGTACTAGGAAAGAACACGAGTAGCACTTGAGTTCTTCCAATGTTGGACTGAGATGCAAGATGGACTGACAACCTTTGTCCCGGAAGCAGTGCAAGCGGGCAGACGCCCCTCTTATAGAACGAGCATGTTGTAAAAGATCTAGAAAGTGAGCTGAAGCCTGAAGCTTGTTGGGTCACCAACGAACGGCTTTTGACCGAATCATCACTCACCTGACCTGCCCCATGTTCAGGCCGCCTCAAAAGTAACCTGAACTTTAATTCTCAACTCCTCGTGTTGTTTACCCCGGCACCCTGATCAAGTAGTTGGATATCTGTTAAAGTTGAATTGATTCCACTCCCAATTTCATGTCGAATTCGCGGCCAGAGAAGCCGTCATGTCGGCCGAGAGCCCGCTTTCACCACCGGCCAGGCCCGTTGGCCCGGCCGCCAGCACCGCACTCAGGAATCCTCACCATGAGCCAGCACTCACTCTCAAACGGCCAATGCGGCCCAAAGGATGTCAGACCTATGGTGCTAAAGTAACAACACCGACTTCTATTTTTGTCTCCAACTTGAACCAAACGAGACTGGGGCCCCGAGGTGCAGTGAACAACGCATGGTAACCCTAGCTAGGTAGTTTCATGAATGCCCGCCATCCGAGCTTATTGTGCCGCGCAATTTATCATACACACTTCCAATGACATCAAGTCGTGGTTGAAAAAGTGTGGCATGAAACGCTGCGCTGTGACTTCCTGTGGAGGGAGGGTACACAGGTCTACCTTTGCCATACAGGTGTGGCACTTGGAATTTCGAATTTTGTGTTCGTTGTAAGTTACTCACTTGGACATAACTTCAATGTTGTGCTTTTTAAGATTAAATAGGAATGCAATCAATATATACCTATACTAAATCCTTGGACGCTCCTTAATTACATCTTGCGGTGGAGGTACTTATACAAGCATTCCAAGCCCTCTTCGCGTCTAAATGTCTAAATGTTTGCCCAGCCGCCTTGTACATACCTTTCACTTACGGCGTCGAAGTCCTCTCTCTCAACTATGCCCCCGCAGGCTTCTTTGCAACCACAGTCCATCGCACAGCAGTGGTGTAAGCCCCTCTCCTGGACTCTTCGACGGCGGTGGGCATGATTCGGTTGATCTCGTTCCTCATCATCCCGTTCTTGGTCCTCCGGCAGTAGATCACATAGAGCATCATCCCGCACTCGTGGAGCATAAATGCCAGGTGTGGTGGGGCGTCCTTTCTGTCCACTTCGACCTGCACGAATCCCGCGGCTGAGAAGGCCGCCGGTAGGCTGGTCAGCCATGTTGGCTTTGTCCGTAAGTCCTGGACAGCAAACACTTGTAGCAGTTCCGACAGCCCTTTTGTCTCGTTCTCGGGCCTTGTCTTGTCTATTTGTATTGATTCGAAGTCTGGCTCGCCCCATTGGATGTAACCACCCGGCTCTGGCAGTTGATTAATTTTTTTTGTCAATGATATTGTACCATCCCGCGACGTGCACTACGGAAAATTTCATAATAGCGACGTGCAATGGGATGGGGATAAGGTTCGGGAAGACAAACTTAGCATCTTGAAGAGTCGCTCCACCGCCGCTGGGACCTGGTCACTGAACAGGACACAAGATAAGAAGCGCACATGGACAATATCGAACACGCCGACGAGGTCTCTGGGTACATCCTCATTCACGTCCCAGTGCCTGAACTTTACGTTTGACGGCAGCGTCTCGAGCGGTGGTGCGGCATCGAATGAGATGTCTAACCCTTCTAACCGGGCTGACGGGGCAGTTAGGTCTCGGACGTCGAGGAGCCAGATCCTGCGCGCGCGTGTGTCAGTCACACCACAACGAAGTGAAGACAAGGCAAGGCAAGGCAAGGCAAAGACTGAAAAGCCAGCCGCGAATCGATCATAGCGTACCCTGTCCCGCTGCCAACATCTGCCACACGCAGGTCTGGGCTGTCCTTGGGGATGCTGGGGTGGATCACGTATCCGAAGAGCTTGACCCAGAGGCTGTGCATCAGGTTCATACTATGTGGGAGGAGGGAGTTGTGTCAGCCAGACAGACCTGAGCCGGATGCGTCGGGGAGACTAGTTGCCTGCACTTGTCAAGTCCGTCCACGTACCGATTGTTGTCGAGGAAATCCCTCGCGAAGATTAAATCATCCCCGGATTTAGGCGTGGAAACCCCATTTTTTGATACCATACTGGACTCAAAATCAGTCCGAGACGAATAAGCAACTGAGACGGCGCCGTCCACTCTTGGTTGTGAAGAACCCGCGCCCATCCTTTTTTTTTTTGGTCTTGGTTTGAGAGAGCAGTAGTCGTGTGACCCCTCATGGAACGCTCGGAGCCGCTGCGGGTTGCATGTGTGTTCTGATTTGGTGCATAGCGGGTCCTACTCTCTAATTGTCAGCAATGAGATTTCTGGTTTGCACTCGAGCCGCGAAGGAGCAGATCAGCTGATTTACATATAATTACCAGGTTGCATTGGAATTTGAGGTTGCCCGGTTAAATGCCGCTGTCTTGGAAAAACAAAACTGAGACTTGCTTGGTTACATTTTACACACAAATACTCGCGTACTTAAGTAGTGTACCGGGATTTTCTAAAACAGCCTGTGTAGATATCTGTATACCCTGTGAAAATAGTATGTCTATAGGTGGGACTTTGGTTTCACAGGCGCCACGTAGGTTCTTAAGCATTTATGTAAAAAGGACTGTACTTTAACGGGGCCTATGAGTACTTTACATGGTAGGTTTGACGATCTCAGTAGATAGTGCATCTGTGAAATTTAACTTTTTTTTTGGGGGGGGGCCTCCTTTGTTTTATTTTTCTGAGACAGCACGGTGTCTACTGGTAGTGAGATGTGTTGTAGCAATACCTGAAATTAATTTAGATTCCTTTTCCGACAAATGATCCGGCCTCTGGGCATCATGAGGCTTCTTGGTAATGGGGCGTAGTCTGTCTAGCCGAGTCAGTCGAGTCAACCCGGTCTAAGAATCATGCTGAGTGCATCAGACTTCTTAACCAATGCAAGGTGGTTAGACCGCAATAATCAATCATTCGCAACTAAGAAACAGATGGGATGTTTGTTGTGATCAGTACTGGGATAAATGTTCGTCAGCGCAAATATGAGCCGAGTCAACACAAGCCAACGCCTCTCATGTCACCACCCGGCCTCACGGAATATAAATCCTCTATCTGCTCCTTCTCATGCCTTGTAGTATTCCCAGCCACGGCCCACTACTAACCAGAAAGGAAACAAACAAATCCCTCAGCACCTTCGACGAGGATCCCAACCCTCCGATTCAGTCTCAGACCAACAAGTAGAAATGGCTGACAACCCAGCCGCAGAAGCACCAGACACAACAGTGCAGGAACACGCCCAACCCGCACCCGACACCACACCGGCGGCATCCGAAATAGCATCATACCAGTGCACAAGCACCTACCACCGACGACACAACCACGGCGCCTGCCCCTATCCAGCCCGGTGGTGTCAATGGTGCAAGGACGGAGGATGCGAGCCGGCGAGGCGGGCGGAGGCGGAGGCTGCAACGGTGTGGCAGGGGAGGAGAAGAAGCAGCAGCAGCAGAAGTAGATATGCCAGTGAGTCGCGGGACAGGAGGAGGGTGAGAAGGGGACGGCATCGCGGCGGGAGTCCGACGCCAGAGCTGCCTTTGCCCCCGGTGGCGGTCCTACCTCCTATGCTGCCTTCAGTACAGGTAGTGCCTGTGCCTGTGCCTGTGCCTGCGCTGCCTTGGCCTAGAGCGGGTGATGCCAGCAGTTCGGGCTCGAGTAGCTCAGGCTCTAGTAGTAATGGCTCCTTTAGTCATAGCTAGCGAGGTGTGCAGCAGATGTCTCCCTGGCTGCCTCGTCATCCTTAGATATGAGGATTTGGCGGCAGGTGTGTAAGATCTATGGATGTATTAGGGTGTTTGAGGGTGAAGTGGCCCATCCGTCAATTACATCACGGAACTTTAAAATGCTTCTTGCAGACAAAGTCAATCAAATCGTCAAAATGTTTACTGGCGAGATGGAGAAGACCCCAACCGTCTAGATCTACGAGCTATATCAATTGATAGCTCTTCTTGTCCGTTCCGACCGAAGACTTGTGTTTGTAATGAATAGGGAGGGCATGTCAACTACCTGGGTAATTTACCGCTCATAGGATACGCTGTAGATCCCTTGATAATCATTCGCGATTTTTCATCACGGCCATCGTGGCATTATTGGGATTGCACACAACAGGGAGGTGCAAAATGGCATATATATTGGTATTTGAACTGACACAGGATTGATGGCCCTTGCAAAACGGGCTGCTTAGGGTGCCAGTCCGGGCACGAGGCACTACTCAATTTGGTAGTACTTCTGCGCTTCTAGCCAACTCTGAACTGGGGCCTCTTTTTGCCACGGCTGGGCGGTAGGCGCCGTGCTGGCCATTGTACATCAACTGAAGCCGGCAACTACACTGCTTAGGCGGACATAAGGAGGTGGGCTCCACTGATTTGGTCTAGATTGACCTTATTCGTGCTCTGCCGGCGTGCAGCCTGTGCCAGAGGTTCACCAGACCGCACTTGCGGACTGACTAGAAAGAAGCCCATGATGTTCTGGAGCTCCAGTAGAGGGCCTCTAAAGCTGCTGCCAGGCTGAAACCAGGTTCCTGGGCAGGCTCTGGAACTGCGGCCTAGATATCCATATCATGTGAGCGCATCTAGCCCTCACCGTTCTCGGGGTCCTCGTCACCCTCTTCCTCCTCCTGCAGCTCCTTGGGCATGGCCTTGGCGAGCTTGGGATCGCGCCTCTCCTTTGGCTCAAACGCTGCCTCGAAGCCGTGCGCGGTGAGCCAGAGGAAGGAGTCAGTCTCAAAGTTATCCAACTGGTGGAAGAAAATGTGGAAGCTGTTGTGGACCCGAGCATGTCAGCGTAAATCCCAGCCCGAGTGGCCAAAAACATCCTTGTGACATTGTGACAAGGCGCAAACTCACGAGTTTTCTTTCTCCTCCGTGTCGTATATCCGGTTGTAGATCTGCTTCTGCTTGAACTCGCCGATCTCCTTCTCGAATTTTGTAAAGTTCAGGGGCTCCCTGTCAAAGGCAGACTCTGCCTTCTTGCTATAACTCTCAAAGACAGGCCGCTCGAGAAGCAGGCCCAGGCCGGGCGCCTTGGGGATGGATATGCGCGTCGGGCCGTAGCTCTCCTTGATGATGGAGATGGGGGCGGCGCACCGCACGCACAGGACGGCCATGGCGACCATCTTGCGGATCTGGTGCATCATGAAGCTCTGGCCGTGGACCTTGAGCGACAGCCACTCGGTGTCGCCGATCTGGATGGGGTTGGGGTTGACCTCGAAGGAGCGGATGTGGCGCTTGGCCGAAGGGTCCTTGAAGGGCTTCTTGATGGTGTAGTTGTGGAAGTTGTTGGTGCCCCGGTACTGATTCAGCGCGTCCTGGAGCTGTTGCATGCGCGCGGGTGTGACTCGGTACCTGCGCTTGGCAGCTACATATGCCGTCTTTATCTCCCGCAGGGCATTCTCGACTGGTGTGGGCTGATATTTGGGCTTCGCGATCGGTGTAGCGTCGGCGTCGCCCGCAGAGGCATCAGCTGGTTTCTCATCGATGTCCATCTGGTCCGGATTTGCTGCAGGTTCGTCACCTTGCTTGGTTTCTTCTGCTTGTCCTTCTACCGCCCCAGCTTCTCCTGATGCAACCAGCGGGTTATCACCCTCTGGCTGTCCACTGCTTTGCACAGAGTTGTCCTGCTCAGTCTTGGTTTTCTTCTCGGGGACCTCAGACTCAGGCTCCTCGTCGGCCTTTCGCTTCGTGGACGGTGGTTCCTTGTCCTCCTCCTCTTCTGGTTGTGGCTCTTCTGTGGAATTGTGCATGGTCCTCACGACCTCCTCCCTTGTCTTTTCGTCCAGCTTGGCGAGGATGGGCTGAATGTCGTTCTGCTCCACATCCTCCCAGAAATCCTTGATGTCGTCCCAAGGCTTGAAGTGCTCCTCGGCGACGCCCTTCTCGCTGGCCGCACTGATAATCTTCTTGCCCAGGTAGCTCTCGGGGTGAGGCGGCAGGAGCGAGTAGCTGGGAAGAAGGTACTCGTACCACCTCGAGTCGCAGGCCTGGTAGCAGTTGAAGGCGTTGTTGGTCCTCTGGATGCCCCAGATGCGGATCTGCTCGGGCAGCTTCTCGTTGATCTTGGCGACGATGTCTGGGTCCTCGATGGTCAACTTCAGCGAGATGACGTTGCCGGCGGCGTGGACGCCCTTGTCCGTCCTTGCGCAGCGGATGAAGCTCGACTTCTTGGGGTCGTCTGCGTTCCGCTTGGCGATGGCGCCGGCGGCGACAAAGGCGGCGAAGAGGTCGCCCTCGATGGTCTTCTCGTGGTGGTTCATCTGCATGCCCTTGTAACCGGTGCCTGCGTAGCCGATGAGCACGGCGACCTTGCGCTTGGGGCGGCGGTCTTCGGCGGCGATCTCCTCGGCGGAGAAGGGGATGCTCATGTTGGTCTGCTTGGGCTCGCCATCCTCGCCGGTCGTCAGTATCGAGGCGAATCGGCGCTGGCGCTGGGTCTTGTCGGGTCGGTCTGATTTGAGGGCGTGTTCACCTCTAAGGATGACGTTAGCCGCGTGGGAATCCTCGGCCGGCAGAACGCAGCAAATGTGTCGACAAGTCAGGGAAGGGAAGGGCAGGACAGGAGGTGGGGAACGAGAAGCTGACTGACCTCGAGCCATCGCGATCGCGACCATGGGGGCCACCGCGACCCCCTCGCCCGCCTCGTCCTCCCCGACCGCCACGGCCCCCTCTCCGGTCCTTTTGCTTGCGCCTGTTGTCCCAATCCTTGTTGCGACCGGAGCCGTCACCATTGGCTGTCGCATCCGAGGCTGTTTGGCCAGTAGCTTCGTTGTTTGCTGCAGGGGCGTTGGAAGCCACAGTAGAGGCGTTGCCCGGCTGCTCATTGTCTGCCATGATAGGTATATTGTGAGGGTGCGAGATCGCATGCCTTTTACATGCTTCGCAGCGAATGGGATTTTGGTGCAGAAGTGTTGAGCTTTTTTTTTTTGGCTTTGGTTGGATACGGCGATAAGATAAAACGGAACTCCAAAATCGGTCCACAGCTCCAACTAGCGATGGCGAAACGAAATCTTCAGCTTCAGAAATCTTCACTTAGGCCTGTGAATTTTACTTTAAGTGGTTAAGTGGGTCTAAAACGTAAAGATAGGACCCTAATTTTAGTAGGTCTTACTACTAATTTTAAAGTAGTTACTGTAAAATTAAGATAGTTAAGTCCTAGAGTAGTATATTTAATAATCAATTAAAAAAGAAAGTTAGCTTTAGTAGTAGAAATTATTAACTACTTACCTTTTTAGGTACCGGGAGGCGTATATATACCTTATGGTAGCCCGTGCGTTGAAATTTAGTTTCTATCGCCTAAAGGCGTGAAACCTTTGAATTTAATTACTACCCGGGGGGCTAACCTTCGGATGCCCCCCTACGCCGCCAGGCGTAGGGGGTTACAAAATCGTGCAGCAGCCAGTTTCTTGCAGCATTCGAGCGTTTTTTTTTAGGTGCAGAACACCACCAAAACTAAAATCTATCGATGATTGTAGCTAAACAGCCCTTAACACTCAACACTCAAAACACCACGCCACAACAAGCTCTAGTTAAATTTTAATAATAGGAATAGCTTTAGTAGTCGTTTATTTACTTATTATTAATTACATAGTACGAAATAAAGAGTACTAGTTTAGTAGGAGCTCTTTATACCGGGACACTTAAAACACTACACCCACAGCGTTTACTATTAGAATATAACTTTAAAAATAGCTTTAAAATACTTAGAATAGCCTCTTTTATCACCAGGACCAATTATATAGTTAGAGAATACATAGTGGTGGCAGAAACGTGGTTGCACTGTTTAGCTGCAATCATCGACAGATTTTAGTTTTAGTGGTGTTCTACACCAAAAAAAAACGTTCAAATGCTGCAAGAAACTGGCTGCTGCACGATTTTGTAACCCCCTACGCTGCAAGCGGAGGGGGACCAACGCAGTGGAGGCCCCCGGGTAGGTAGCGCGGGATTGAAATTTCGCCATCGCTGGCTCCAACCCGTTTCTACGCTAGCCAGGCACGAGCAAGGGGCCATTGGCAATGGTGGGGTAGATATCGTTTGGGCAGCTGCTGGGCACGCACCTACTTGCATTCGCTCTCTTCCGAGGAACCACTGCTGGTGCATTAGGCGTCTAAACCTGTGCATTGCTAAAACCTCTACACATATTTATAAGTTTTGTTTCATATAACATTACTAGAAAATCAGGAGTTTTCTTACATTGAAATCAATATAACCCTACTAATAATACTATTTTTAGAGTTAATGGGAACGTCCGGTTACTAAAAGGGAAATGGTACTTAGTTCTAGATAAGCTTAATAACTGCAACGATGCCGAAAGACGGATCAGCCGGTCACTTATTTAATTCATGAGATCTAGTAGACCGTATAACTTTTGGTCTTCGTCTCACTTGCGTCACAGGTTAACGGAAGTAGTTATAGAACCACGAGGGCTTCGGCCTTAGGTTGTGTTTAGAATGCCCGATATAAATCTAGAGATTACTCTAGAACGAGGGTTATAAAGAAGAAAATATTAGTTTTTTTTTAAGATCGGGGTAGCTAGTAGTAAGCTAGTTTTACTCTATAGCTAAGGTAAAAACAAAATAGATAATATAAATAAACGAATTATTTAAATATTTAATTTTTAATTAAAAGCTTTTAAAGCTATACTAAAATATATATTATAAAACTATAAATTATAGAATTAATATAATAATATAAAATTGTAAGTAAGTTATTAAAGAAGTATAACTTTAGCCTTTTTCTTTTATTATTTATTATTTATTAT
>MAVT02000410.1:11096-31151 GCA_001702395.2 Diaporthe helianthi | reverse complement strand
CAATACTACTTTTGCTCTCCAATACTTTGTTTATGCATACCTAGGTAGGTATTGTTGTTCATATACGCCCGAGGAGGCACTGTAGAAGACTTTAATGAATATTTTCATGGTCTTTACAGGGGCTTCTCATCCTCTCCATAGCGAAACCAGAGTGCTAGGTCCAAGGAGCTCAACCTCTGCTGCTCAACCTGCTTTTCTGGTCTCGGCCAGCGGTCGAGGGTGGATAGGGAGGAGATGCTCGCCGTGATAAATTCACTCGCAGACACTACATGCAGTGAATTCACTCTCGCCTTGACCTGATCGTTCGCCCCGCCTCAAAGCCCAGGCCCTTGATGAGGAAGCCACTTCATCTGATTTTCATCGAGCGAGGTCCTGTTGGCGTAACCGTTGAAGCTTAACCGCTCCCTGTTCTGTCAAGGCTCTATGCGTGTCACCAGAATCTTGAAGGTGCCCTATTCAATTCCTTGGATTTGGCAGTTTCTGCTCGACTCCCCCTCCCCCATTTTTTCCATTTTTTCCATTTTTTTTTTCTCTCTTGGCCTCCGTCCCTCCGTCCCCCCGTCCCTCCCTCACACTCACTTACCCATGCATTCAGCACTCGCTTGATAGCATGAGACAACATTTTCAACCCGGCAGGGGCTGCGCCATGATTGAAGACAGCCTCCTCTTGGGAAGCGCCACGCACACATGGAGAAGCCAACAAGATCCCGGAGAAGATCCCTGAGAATCTCCCCCAGGTGCATAGGCTTCGGCTTTACCGGAACATCTACAAGAAGGAAGGGGGGGGGGCGCTGGGCCTAAAGGGTCCTGGGGAAGTGCGGGGAACGAGGATGCCAACCACTTGACCTGGCACGCTACTGCGTTGCAACGGGGCGCTGCGCATCGATAGGATGGATGGGGTTGGGATCAAGCAAGCCTCGTCCCAGTGAGCCTCCACTCTTATTTGAACGACAACTCCTCCTGACCCTGGTCACTGACCATGGTGATCCATCTCACCGAGATCACAAAGCTGAATGCCCGGCGAGGTCGGCGAGATATGTACCCGTTACCTTGTTCCCCTTCCGCGAAATCAACGTTGCATTTGCCTATCCTACAATTAGGTGCCACGAGGAACCTCAGAGCCACCAGATGAAAGACGGCTACAGAGGGTTCAAGATTGTCTCTGCGTCGTGCCTCCTGCCCCAATCTACCAAAGATTCGCTCTAGTCTAACGTTTGAATGCGTCTACTCTGCCGCATGGAATTTGCAAGATATGTTGTTGTCCTCAAATATCTACCGGTAAACCCATTCTGTTCTTCTACTCCTGCAACGTCTTGAACTCCCAACGCTGGTTCTCGGTACCCTCAGCGAACGGCACGCCGAGCTCAAACAGCCTGAGGACCACGTCCCTGAAGTCCCTGAAGAAGGCGTCGTTGTCCTTGGCGTACTTCTGCACGTACTGCATGAACTTCTTGTCCTGCACGAGAGCCATGTCGGCGGGCAGCATCATGAGCGACTTGGTGTCCTTGTCAACAAACTGCTTGGGGCCGTCCCACTTCTTGTACTCCCACTTGGTGTTGAGTAGGAATTTGTAGTAGTCGTTTGTGAGGACGGTGGGGGAGAAGGTCCAAGGTCCATCGAAGCCGCTGCGGTCGGTGTGACACCGGCCGAGGGCGTGTGCTCCAGAGAGGGCGACGATCTCCTGGTCGTTGAAACCCATCCGATAGAAGATGGAGCGGAGGTGGTCCTGTGTCTTGGATGCATCCGGCAGACGCCCGTCAGGAGTACATGCGGCCATGTCCTTGTCGGCACGGCCAGGCCGGTAGGGGATCTTGGGGCCCAGCATCTCTTGGATGGCGCAGACTCCAGCCAGGATCCAGAGGTCAGAGTAGGTGATCCAGGGGAATTTGGCTGATTTGAGGGTGTTAGTCAATCTGGAGCTGATCCATATCAACGAAGAAGCAGGGGTTCATAGTCTACTAACCCTTCACGGGCTCCAGGAAGTCTCTGGCGTGCTTCAACCCAGCATTCGCACCGTGGTCGCCTTCGGGGGCGAACCTCATCGTTGCGCCATTACTGCCACCAGTGCCAGTCTCCTTGTCATAGGTGCCGCTGGCATGCCAGGCCAACCGCACGAGAACTGGGCCGTACGACCCGTCGTCGTACTCGTCATTCTCCTCGAGCCTCGAGGCTATCTCGTTGTACACCTTCTGGTAGTCCTCCTTGGTGGGGTTGAAGACCTTTGGCGTGGCGGGGCCGCTGTTCTGGCTCCAAAAGTAGTAACCGGCGCCACCAGCTGCGGCGGCACCGGCGGCCCAGAGGAGGGGGTTGGAAGAGGACTTGGGGGTTTCAGAGGAGTAGAATCGGCGACCGCTCTGGCGGAATGTGCGTGGGGCTGCTGTTGCAAAGGTGCTTCGTACTGAGTTCCGCAGCGCCACGCGGGCGAATTGGCGGGATGTAGAAGCCATCTGTTCTGTTTGATGTAGTGAGGATGATTAGCGACTGCGGTGGTGATGCACAGGTAGAGCTAACCAAAAAGTCAAAAAGGAAACTGAAAACAGGAAAAAGTTAATTTGATCAGGCACAGCTCACCTCGACGTGGTTATAAGGGCGTGATCTGGGAAGGATAGGAATGTCGATTGCGAAAGCTGGGGCGGGAAAGATAAGGATCGCTCACCAAAGCCCGAGAGTATTCCGGACGAAGTGGATCGGAGACAGCCTGTCCTCCGTAGAAATGCTCCGTACGGACACTTATTACTCTCTTTCTCTATCTATGAAACCTAGATACATGCTTGTAGCCGAAGCCACGCCTCCCCTGTTTGCTTGCCAGCCCAGCCTCTTGTCTCTCCGAACGGCGAGCGAGGTACATACTAAAGTACACTTCATCCTCGGTCATGGCTGCGGGCTGGAGTAATAGAGAAGTTGTCATTGGTCACAGTCGCCATGTAAGACGCAGAATGGGCCCACCGGAACAGGCCCTGAGTCGGATCCCTGGGTTCCAGAATATACTTTGAAGTGGGTGCTCCCGCGCAAGCTGCAGGACCCACCACTGCCACCGTCTGCAAAGAAGGTTAAACGGCGAAAACATACTGTAAAAACGGTTACAGAAGGAACCATGCGATGGCAGGGGGCTCGCTTTGACCGTCCCAAGCCGCAATTGAAATGTGTCATTGTACCGGGCGTCGGCCCCCAAGAGAACGTTGAGCATGGGAGAGCCACGCGCCGATCTCGGTTGAATGCGTGGTTGGTCATCGACATCCTCGGCCTGCGCAAGCCAAATCTTCTCGAACCAACCCCAGCCAGAAGGCAGGCGCTAGGTCTCCCTCTGTCGTTAATTTCTGGTATTTGGAATTATTTGCGCAAAACTTTTCATCGTGTGCGTCACTCAACAGCGCCGGTCAAACCTTTGGGTGAGTCAGCCGCCTGCAAGTCGCAGCCTTACCATGCTCACATCCCTGATGTAATCGTCTCTTCTTATACTTGATAATTACGTCGACTTAGGTTTCGTGGTTGCAACGGTGAACCCTCTCACAGACGTGTCTCATTACGCAAGACACCAAGTCAGACATCAATTCAACCAAAGAGTGAGGGCGTGTAATATTGGAAAGCATGGGCACATTATATTTAGTCCTCTCCCTAATTTCATGCCTCACTTCAACCGCCACGCTTCTCCATTCGAGAAAGGGATATTGCATGCTGCACCAACCTATACATTGACAAGCAAGTAAAGCGCCCCTACATCCAACTCAGCCCCAAATAGAACCCCTAGTGTACAAGGACGAGCGCCAAGAATGCAGAAGCTCTTGTGATCTTTTTTGGTGGTCATCGAAGAAATAATCAAGGTGTTTGCAAAGGCGAAAATGGGTATCGGACTTAGTGGAAATCAGCAAGGCCATTCGCTTTCGGGTCCGCGTCGACATGAAGTTCATAAAAGCTGAAGTAATGAGCCTCAGCCTTCTGCTGCGTAGCCTCATCAAGCTCGCCCAAGGAAACTCCATTGTCCTTGGCCGTAAACTTGTCCTTGGAGATCGACAGAGGGCTGTGAGACGGCTTCGTTAGTTTCTTGTGCATGCTCTAGCCCACAGAGGTCACCGGACTCACCCGAACATCTCGCGATCAATCAACAGGAATTTCTTGGTGGCGTCCTTGCCGCCACGCTGCTGGAGATAGTTCAAATACTTCCCACACAGGTGCTTCTTGGTAGCCACAGACATGCGGCTCCGACCTCGCATTTCCTCAATGACGTGTTCGATGCGCTTGCCATGCTCGGCTTCCAGCTCAGTGTTGGTCGGCTGCTCGAGCTCAAAGTCCAGCCAATTGCTCCAGAACTCCCGGCTGTCAGAGTACCACTGCACGTTCGAGCGGAAGACGGTCCGCGCCTCCTCGACCGAGCCTTTCACTTTCCAAAGGAGATGGGCCCACTGCGTCACAAGGGCTGCCTTGGTGTAGAGGTCAACCCCTGTGGAGTCGATCTGGGCCTTGTACACATCAATGGCCGCATCGAGGCCGCTTTGCCTCCTCTGCAGGTTGGCCCACGAGATGATTGCCTCAACGCAGTTTGGTATCTTCATCAGGATAGCCTCATGCACTGCTCGAGCTACTTCAACACGACCGCAGGTCTCCTCGAAGTAGGCAAATTGCAACCTGATGCCAGGCCTGCTGATTGGCACGTACAACGTTACTGCGCGGAGGAAGACGTTGCGGACCTCTTCGTCCTTGTTAGGCTGCGCCTGCATCCATCGGGCATATCGGAACCAGAATTCCTCATAGAAGGCACAAGTGACCAAACATCTCTCGTACAGCGCGGTGACCCTGGGGAGGTCACCTTCAGCCTCCTCGAAATCGAGGTATTTGCGCCAGTTCGCTAGCTGGGAATGGTCCAGCTCCGTGACATGGAAGTACGGACGCTTAATCTCAGATTCATATGTCCAACGCTTTGTCGTCTCAGACTGGGTGTTTTGGAAGACATCGTAGAACATGGCATCGATCTTTGCCCTTATATCTCGTTCAACTTCGAGCTCTGACTTGGCCACACCGAATGGTGCGGCCTCAGCGTCGACCTCGGCTCGGAAACGAGCCAGAACCTCCGCCTCGACCACTTCCTCCAGCGGCCTAGAGTGCGATAGCGTTCGGAATCTCTCGTAGTATCGCGCATACTGATGCATGGGTATGTGGATAACACGTTTGAGGATGGCGTAAATCTTGTCATGGGCTTCTTGCCGCTCCTCGTACTCGATAAACTTGTCCCAGAAGGGATGTGCAAGGAAATCGAGTCCCACGTAGGTTGAGGCCCGCTCGAAAAGTCTATCACAGGTCAGTGGGCGAGGATCGACAATGCAGGGGGAAAGGGGGCCAGGACTAGGTAGGGAGGAATGGACAGGATTGCAAATACAAGAAGGGATTGATGTGGTAACGGTAAACCCTTCTCCCGACTAATCGAAAAATAGCTCAACGTCTGTGCGACGGGGGAAGCGTGGGGGAAGTTCAGAGCGAATCATGGTGATGATGTGTGGCTGTGAAAACAACAGTGCCTGGTAGAATTCTGTGAGACGCGATCCCAGCGCAAGTAGTGGCTCTTGGTAATTCTCACCGGAGCCCGAGGATACGGTCAATGTCATCTTATCTCGGTGGGATCCGTAGATTTTGCGACGACTCGCTGGTTGGTGGAGGCGTCGTTGGCTGGAAGGTTATAGGGAAGGAAAGCAGCCATGTGAACTTACTCTCTCACGAGATGCGCGACATGGGTGGTCTCCATCTTGAAGGAGCAGTATTCGGTCCAGAGGTCGACCGAGTTGGTGATGCTGGCGCAGCCTCGCTCATAGACCATCTCGGCAGACTCTGGGCCCGAAATGTTGAACTCGAGGTCGGCATACTTCTTCCAGTAACCAAAGAGGAGAGGGAATTTGAGGAGAAATCGGTCGTAGGTATCGCGTAGGGTGGCGAGGGACTGGGGGCTGGAGTTCCTATTGAGTCCGCCCTCGAGGCTCTCGACCGCGCGCACCAGTTTCTCCCATGCCTCGAAGCTGTCAGGGTCGGCTTCCTGCGAGTACGGTCGCGGTCAGTACAGCTTATGGAACATGGGGCGGTGCCAAATATTCTTGTGATGGGTTGCAACTTACGACCTCAGCATTGATCTTTCGGATCTCCGCATTCTCCTCGTCGGAGCCTCCATAGCTTGTGAAGTCACCCATCCTGGCCTGGTGCGATGGTGCTGCTGCGTCAGGTGGCTGCGCTGGAAGGCTTGATGCAGTGTTATCTGGGTTTTTTGATGAAAATGATCACTGCCATGTGCCCCAAAAAGGCCGATGGATTGGAGGGGATTGTGCAGGCAACAAGGGATTTGCTGATGGTTCAGGACAGAGAAAAGGGGGTTGGGGGAAAGGCAGAATGCAAAAGAGCAGAAAGCGGCAAGCTCCAAGATGCGCCTTCGAGTTGAGGAGGAGTTTGCGCCTGGCAGGTGGTCTTCCTAGCGTGGTGCTACTGTGCATCAAGCTAATGCCTGCTAGCTCTGCTACATTTGATTGGACTGACGTGCATTACGTAATCCATCAGACACCACTCGAAAACTCTACCAGCAACAATTTTTAGAAATAGTCTCATCCTCTCCTCCTTCTACAATCATGAGCTTGTGATGATTTACACGAAACAAACATGATAGGAAGAGGATGAACACCGCCTTTGGCGTGCATGATCTCACCCTATGTACCAAATCTGAAGCTAGCCATATCTTTACCATTTTTTTCTGTGTGGTTCTCCCCCATACTTTTTTTCAAGCCAAGTGGCCTTCATTTTCTCGATCCCACCTCTTCTGATGTGAACACTGACAAAGCAACCTGCAACAGCATTGCTTTCACAAGACAGAGTTGGAAACCAAAACGTCTGCCTAATATCCTTAGGACAACCTACCCTTCCTGTAGGATAACCACGTCTAGGATAACCTCCTGATAGATACCTAGACAAGACTTACAAACAGGACTTTCAGGAATTAAGTCAGGCTCTGTTACAGCATCATAGAACTTCCAAGACATGGTGGTGTTATAGAAATAAGGCAATTTGATCTTGAAAACCTAAAGGATCAATCAGATCAGACTATGAAAAACACCCAGATTCAACATACATGGTCTGGAAAACAACACTGCTCAATGTGTTGCCAGTGTACAGGAACCTGCTTTGGGTGTCTTGCTCCAAGTTTAGTGTTAAAAGTTTGCTTTCCATGGTGCTGGAGGAAGTCTACCTTTAGATACCTGTGGGGGGAAAAACACTTCTACATGATACAGCAGTTATTGTTGGAATGTTACGCTGTTTCCAGGCACCTAGGTAGGGAGTGAATGTGCAGAAGAATACTCCGTATGTTGTAACCCGGGACACCTGAGAGGTTGAGCCATCCCCTGGAACCCGTCCCCCGCCCCTTTTTTTACAGCCCCTGCCCTGTCAAATGTTCCAAGACTCGGAACATGCTCCACAGGGCTGAACAGTGCCCGGGACTGGGCGTCTTCGCCTGGCGTCATAAGGGAGCTACCTACCTACCTAGGTAGGTAGCCCCAAGCAGCTGTCAATTTGGGCCAACAGTGACTGGCCACCTGTGATTCACTTCAGAACGTGCATCTGCAATGTGCATCTGCATCTTGCATCCCGAGGTCTGCAACTTTGTTAGTGCCACTGGTAGCTGACACAGTTGTCGCTTCTGAGATTTTCATGTCTAGCCTGCCAAACCAACCTGCAATGCCCGCCTGTCCCTCTGGCCACTTACCAAACCCGATTCCACCTCTGACCCCTCCTTGCCGTGCCTCTCCTTTGACCTCGGCGCTTCATCTGGCAGGACATGTGGCAGCCCCCTGGCGTAACGTAACCAACCTGTCCGTCTATACAAGACTGGCAGCGGCATTCAGCTAAAGCCCTTCCGACCGCCGAACGGGCATGGATCCCAATTATCCCAACTCGGCCCTTTGGAGCGGCCAGGCGCCCTCCCCCGAAAAGTCAAGCGAGCTCCTGATCCGCGAATACCCTCACCGAGCCATTGCCATTGTCTCCAACGACCACGCCCTCATCTTCCGTCACAGCCCTACCACCAGCGAGTCCATCGCCAATGGCTCCCTCTCCTCGATCCCTTCTGCTCGGCCCCGCACCGGCACGGGCATGAGCGCATCCGACAGCGTTGCCTCGAAATGCATGGTCGAATTCACCCAGATTACCAAGGACACCTTGAGCGACTACCGACCCCTGACACCTCGGCCGATATACGGCACACTTGGGCTGATATCCGTCGGCCGCGATGTCTTCCTCTGCGTCATTACACACGCATCGCGTGTATCCACCCTGCGCCCGGGAGAGACCATCGAACGGATCCTGGCCGTCGAGTTCTACGGCCTCAACACCTCCGAGTACGACGATGTCTTCACCGCCGTCGATCCCTATGAGCTTGAGATGTCGGATGCCGCAGCCACGTACGGGCAGCCCCTCACCAGGAGGGAAGGTGTCGAACACCCTTGCGTGGACGTGCAGAAGCTTCTGGGCAATGGGAGCTTCTACTACAGCACCGATTTCGACCTGACGAACCGGCTACAGGACAGGCCTGCGGACGCGAATACCTTCGACATTGACAATTTCGACGAAGGTTTCCTCTGGAATTCGTACATGATCAGTCCTCTCGTTCAGTTTCGATCGCGGCTGATGCCCCACGAAAGGGACACTCTTGACACATCACGAATCTTGACTTCGGCCATCCGGGGGTTCTGTTTGACAATCAACATCCCTCAATTAGTAGCGCCTTTGAAACCCGCAACGTCGGGTATGCCGTCCTATTTAACTGTAATATCACGCCTTTCATGTCGACGAGCCGGAACCCGCTTCAATTCGAGAGGCATAGACGACGATGGAAATGTGGCAAACTTTGTGGAGACGGAGACGATCTATTGGAGCCCATCGGGTGTCCTGTTCTCATACGCGCAGGTTCGCGGCTCCGTGCCCGTGTTCTGGGAACAGGCTGCTGGGCTGCTACCCGGCCAGCAGAAGATCTCCATAACGAGATCACCTGATGGCACCCAGCCGGCTTTCAATAAGCACTTCCAAGACCTCGAGCACAACTACGGCGCTGTCCATGTCGTCAATCTGCTGAGCGAGTCGAAGCCTGGTGAGGTCGAACTCAGCCAGCTCTACCGTGGTGGCATAATGCACTGCCCTCTGAGTCGTACGGGTGAAAAGCGGTCCAATGAGCACGCACTCCTAAGGGCGACAGAATACGACTTTCATGCCGAAACTAAAGGGCCCACAGGCTATGAGGCCGCTAGAGGGATATGCCGCTACATTGAGGGCTCAGCAGAAGGCTTTGCTTACTATCTTGCAGAGGAGACAGACAGCCCCGGTGAGACCGTGAATGGCACGGCTCACGTCAATCGGCGTTATGTGGTCGTGCTCCAACAGGAAGGCGTCTTCAGGACAAACTGTCTCGACTGCCTTGACCGCACGAATTTGATACAAACCATCGTGTCCCAAATGGCTGTCGAGTCGTTCCTGGGTCATCGTGGAGAGCGTGCCTCTTCAGACTTCTGGATGAGGCATTCGAACCTATGGGCGGATAATGGCGACGCGCTGTCACGGATCTACGCTGGCACCGGAGCTCTGAAATCGTCCTTTACCCGTCATGGAAAGATGTCTTTGGCTGGTGCCATAGCCGATGCGCGGAAGTCAGCAACCAGGCTATACATAAACAATTTCACTGATAAGCAGAGGCAAAATACCATCGACACTTTGCTGGGCAGGCTTGTGGGCCAGTCACCCGTATCACTTTACGACCCCATCAATGACTACGTCAACGCCGAGCTCAACAAGCGCAGTGCACAGTTCTCTTCGACCGAGAACATCAGAATGTTAGTCGTCGCTGTACTCATGCTGATGGCGATATACTAACCGACAACAGCTTGGTCGGCACGTTCAACCTCAACGGGCGCACCAACGGCATCGATGAGGACCTGTCTGCGTGGCTCTGCCCGGAAGAGATTGGGGACACGCAGCCTGAGATCGTTGTGGTTGGATTCCAAGAGATTGTGGAGCTGAGTCCTCAGCAAATCATGAACAGCGATCCTACTAGGAAGCAACTCTGGGAGCAAGCGGTGCGGGCATGTCTGAACACCCGAGCCCAAGAAATGGGCGGCGAGAGATACGTTGTATTGCGAAGTGGACAGCTTGTTGGTGCGGCCTTGTGCATTTTTGTGCGACAATCCGTCCTCTCCAACATCAAGAACGTCGAGGGCTCTGTGAAGAAGACCGGAATGTCCGGCATGGCTGGCAACAAAGGGGCAGTAGCCATCAGGCTGGATTATGCCAACACTCACATATGCTTTGTCACTGCTCACTTGGCGGCCGGCTTTGCCAATTACGATGAGAGGAACAAGGACTACGCCACGATTAGCAATGGATTGCGCTTCCAACGGAACAGGAGCATTGACGATCACGGTAAGATGGACAGGTCGGTCATTTTCTTACGATTGCAAGGCTGACAAAGATGAATAGATACTGTCATCTGGCTCGGTGATTTCAATTACCGAGTTGGCTTGGGCTGGGAGAGAGCCATGGAACTGGTTCAAAGGCGAGACTTGGAACGACTCTACGAAAATGACCAGCTGAACCTCCAAATGGTGGCTGGCTTATCATTTCCCTTCTACTCGGAAGCAAGGATCACGTTCATGCCCACATACAAATTCGACATTGGGACAGACACATATGACTCGTCTGAAAAAGCTCGCATCCCAGCTTGGACGGATCGCATCCTGCGCAAGGGCCCCAACCTCCGGCAGCTGGCGTACAACTGTGCACCACTCAGATTTTCGGATCACCGGCCGGTCTATGCCCTATTCGACTGCAACGTGAGCATCATTGACGAGCCGCATCGAGACAGCATCAGCCGCGAGATCTACCTTCGCAGGAAGGCAGAGGTGGGGGATGCTACGGCAAATGTCAACACTGAGGACACCGAAGATGAGGATCTCATTGGCTACGACGCTATAGAACCTGGACTGCCTCCAGCCAGTTCTGATCGCCAGAAATGGTGGTTGGACAACGGCAAACTTGCACAGTCCTCAATCACGCCTCCAAAAGCCATGGATGGCTCGACGTCGACGATATTAAATCCTAACCGACACCCCAATCCGTTTGTGCCGTCGGACGAGCCCGACTGGGTCACAGTCCCGCGCGCGGACTCCAGGCTATCATCCTTTTCAAGTATATCTACGTCGCCCTATGAGCATATCAACCACTCTACCTTGTTGGCATCTTCTGTTTCCAGCACCCCTCCGCAGAGGAAACTGCCCCCTCCTTATGACCCATCAGCCCTGCCTGCGAAAGTAGGAAGAATTGCGCAAAACGAAGAACAGAACCCACTACAATTCAAGAAGCTAGCCACACCACCGCTACCGCCACCGGCTAGAAAGCCGCTGGCCCAGACACCATCTTTTCCTCCACCACCCAATCAGACTCCTGTCCCTGGTATCACCAATCAAGTGAGGAAACAGGCGCCAGTGCCGCCACCGCCGCGATCCGCTTCGATAATCTCTGCGTCGTCACAGGACATCTCTGCGTCTTCACAGAAGACGGCCAAGGGCCCGCCGCCGGTTGCCAGGAAACCAGCACACCTGCTCACTACCTCACCGACTGGGCCGGAGCTGGAGACCTCGCCATCCACCGAAGCCAAAGCCAAACCTATACCACCTCGACGGCCCTCAAGCAGCGTGCAGAATGTGTCTCGCGCTGCGATACGTGATAGCCTGCACCGCACGGCCTCGGCAAGAGAGAGTCACAACAACACTCATGAGCAAGCGCCGATGCCTCCACCTCGTCGGGCGGGCACCGCCTCCGTAGCATCGGGGAGTACTGGTTGGGCCCCACCTGGCGCTGTAGGGCTGGTTGGATTGTCAAGGGAGGGCCGCTCAACAATTCCGCTTAGGAAGCCAGTAGGATCGGGCACACCGTCACCGACCAGCTCATCAGGTCGATCACCACCTTTCCCTGCTCCAAAGAAGCCCGCTTTGAATGCCCGGAGTCCTGTGGTGGATCTGCTAGGTGACGACGGCGCCACGGTTGGAGGCTGGGAAGCCCTGAAGCCATCCTAGTGGGGGTGGAAGGGTTGATTGGGCACACAGCAATAACGAGGCCGCATTGTCAGGATAATGCTACACGGGTTCGTAACACTTAGACCATCCAGAAGTTGGATGGGAGGTCAAGCGCAACAAGCTTTGGCCTGGGTATTGATATTGAGCATAACGCTGGCATCACTAGACTTAGATTACACAAAAAGATGGCTCCTGTTCAAGGGTGCTAGACAAATTCAGGTAAAATCTTCTAACCAAGCGTTGGGCAGCCATGGTGATGTGGATTATGAGTTGTACTGCGGAATCCGAACACATCAACAGGTCCTCACACCGTAGTCGGATATGGTGTAATGGTTAACATCGGTGACTCTCACTCACCAGCTCGGGGTTCGATTCCCCGTATCCGAGGACGTCATTTTTGCTAGTTGTGAGCTGCTCTTTTTTGCTACTTGTGAGCAGACGCGTGGTCACATACACTACAATACGAGATCTCAAGCTTGAGCCACTTGTGCGGACTGTGATGCGCCCGTAAAGGAAGAGACAACAAGAGATAGCCACAAGAAGCAGCATGAATGAGGTTCTTAGCGCCCAAACGGTCTAGTGGGCTCGATGCAGGTAACATGAAATCGGATAGACTGGACAAGGGTGCCCTTATGCTCTTATCTTATCACCGATCTGATGTCAAGCCAAAAAAAAGTTTCCCAAATCGCTGTTGAAGCGATTGGCGCCCATACGACAACTCGGAACGAAACATTGCCCCAATCCCAGTCGAGAATGGCCCCCACGAAACCGTCAAAGAAGGCAAAAGCCAAGAACCGAAGCCACACCAAAAAGGCATCCGCAATATCCACAAAATCAGCCAAACAATTACTCGCCGAAGCGACCGCACTCCTCGAGCAGGGCGATGCGACAGGCGCAGTAACCACGGCGCGCGCCGCCCTCAGCGCCGCCCTCGACAACGACGACACGCGCGCGTGCGCGGCGCACATGCTGCTGGGCGAGATCAACGTGGAGCTGGGCGAGATCGACACTGCGCGGTCGCACTTCCTCGAGGCGGCACGGCTGGACGAGGACGGGTCGTTATCCGAGGAGCTGGGCGGCGGGCCCGAGAAGTTCAACTGGCTGGCGCAGCTGTCGGAGGATGGTGGCGCGGACTCGGTTGGCTGGTTCGAGCGGGCGGCGGCGTGCCTGCGGGCGCAGATACAGGTGCTGGGCGCGGCGGCGGACGGGGCGCGGCGGAAGGGGAGCGCGCATGGCACCGCGGTCAAGGAGATTGAGGATGCCATTTCGGAGAAGAAGAAGAAGCTCTCTGAGACGCTGTGTGCTGTCGCCGAGGTGTACATGACGGACCTTTCGTGGGAGGAGGACGCCGAGGCGCGGTGCGAGGCGCTCATCACCGAGGCCACAATGCTGGCGCCCGAGCTGCCCGACGCGTGGCAGACGGTCGCCGACGTGAGAGTCAGCCAGAGCAGGAGGGACGACGCGGTGGCGGCGCTGGAGAGGAGCATGGCACTGTGGACAGATCTGGAGCCTGAGGACCCTGGGGTGCCTCCTTTTCCATCCAGGGTGAGCTTGACGAGGCTGCTGATCGAGTGCGACTTGCAACAAAAAGCGGTGCAGGTATGCGACAGGCTGGTCTTGGACGACGACGGGAGTGTGGAGGCTTGGTATCTCGGCGGGATGGCACATTACACACTGGGCGAGAAGGGCAAATTGCAAGCTAGCAGAACAGAGAACGGCGACAAGAGCGCAGAGCCAACGGACAGCTGGAAGAAGGAGTGGGTCAGGGCACGGCAGTGGCTGTCACAGTGTCTTCTGCTGTTCGAGGCCCAAGAATATGAGGACGAGAGGCTGGGAGAGCACGCCAAGGAGTTGCTCGACACGGTGAATGCGGAGGTGGGCGAATTGCCGGATGACGATGACGACGACGATGACGATGACGATGGAGCTGGAGCTGGCTGGGAGGATGTTGATAAGGACGATGACGAGGACATGGACCAGGCTTGATCGACGATACCACACACACACATGGATATTCGAAGCAAGCACCCTGACATCGGCGAACGCTTTTAGACCACTCGATTTGGAGGGCAGCGCCCCATAGACAACTGTGTTGCCCTGTCTTCATGATTGTCATCGCGTGACTTTCAGAATGTTTATGACGGTTGTCATAGCGCATGATACAAATGCTACGATTCTCGCATGGAGGATCCGCCAAATCAAGGCTAGGTAGAGAGTCATCCCAATTGAAGACTTGTGAGAGCTTTGTGAAGTAAGTGCAGGCGCCTTGCGGTATAGTTGGGTTTCTTTGCTGCTGGGGATGGGATAGGTGGAGCGTGTAAATAAATTAGGGAGGCTGTCTCTTCTGGAAGACTGTCTAATTGGGGATTGGAGTCTGGCAGGTAAGAAGAGAAAACAAACACTTGCATTACACTACAGCTGAGGTATCAATGTCCTCCTCTCGCTGGACGGTCAAAAATGAAAATAAAAAAGAAAGTCCAGGCTCAGGCTCAGGCAAGGATTGATTGAACCTTGACCCCGTGAGCGCAAGGGGAAAGCATCACCAGTACCGTCGCCCACAGTGTGAGAACGTCGCATTGGAAGAGCCCAAAAAGGTTAAAAGAATGTGGTACGCCCTGCCAGCTGCTACAGCGCGGCCCTCTTTCGAGTAGACTATTTGTTTTCAGTGTGATCCAACCTGGGGCGAGGTACGGTTGGCACTGTGTATGGAGGTCGATGGGTCTTTGCACAGTTTCTTACTTTTTCTAGTTGCGGTGTTACCACTCGGCCAACTGCCCCTACCTGTACTACCCTCTCTCGTGCCAATGGGTGAGCCGGCTAGACTATAAGCTTGGATGAAGGTCCAGTTGGACACCAAGAGCCACAACACCCCATGCCCAGCACCCCAACCTTCCCTTACCCCCATCTTCTCTCCGTCCTGTCCGCCTTCCAGCACTTCCCCCATGCCCTTGTGTCCGTACTGGCCTACCCGAGGAGTTCGTGACGTGTGTAACAGCGTTGGAGCCATCTTTGGCAGCCTTTCCTGAACGTGCATAAGCCCTCGTCCAACGATTTGCACAAACAAAGTCAAACCATCCACGGGCCAGGCAGACATAGATACTCATACAGTAAGTACCAGGGTAGTAACAGCAAGATAAAACAACATATCCAGGTCAAGAATCAGTAGTAAAAAGTAGTAAAGCAATAATATAAATTGCAGTACTCACTGAGGGTATCAATAATCATTTTCACCTCATGAAGCTGAAATCTTGAGCTTCGCCAGGTCCTCTGCCGACACACCGTCATCTCCATCATCTATCTCCTCACCCTTCGCAAGACCACTCTCCCAGAGTTGCCTCCCTGTCATCTTGGTGGGTTCCTTTATTCTGGCCTTTTTCATCTCAGCCAGTCTCTCCTCTTCCTCTTTTTGCCTCTTCTCCTCCATCTCCTTCAGGAAGCCCTCCCTCCAGCTCAGAAATGACTCTCTTGTCACTGCAGTTCCCTGGAACTTCTCATTCTCTTTCCTCTCGGCCTCCAAGGCCGCCTCCTCGTGGACCTTATTTTCAGCTTCTCTCGCCCTTATGGCCATCTGCTCCGCCTCCTCCTTCAGTGACGTGACAAGCGTGAACACCATCGCCATTCCGAGATTCTCCTCTATCACTGGCTCCAGGCTCTTGAGAAGCCTGTCCTTCGATTCTGCAATGTTGAACAGGGGGTGCCTGTTCTCGCCGTCTTCATTGGAGAGATCGAGGTACGGGGCTTGGTCTGGGTATTCCTCCGGATAACGCACCGTGAGTGCCATCACGGGCTGCTCATTTTCTTCATCGTCCGGTATGTCGAGCGTTATTTTTATGCGGTACTGTGTCTCGGAAATGTCTAGAGGAAAGTGTCAGCGCATGCGAACTTTCGCCGGTACAGCGCGTGAAGACATGATTGTTACCTGTGATCTCGTCCGGGAAAATTGAGTCGAGCACCTCGCGCTCCTCAATTTGCTCTTCGCGACCCATTTTGCAGATTTGTAACGAGAGACAGGGTAGGCAGAATGTGGCACTTCAAATGATACAAGTTGTTGAGCGGGAGTTGACTTGACGTACGGTCGGTAGTGGGGTTCTCGGCCACCCTTATCGTACTCAAAGCTCCTCGATAAGACCACACCGCCCAAAAGTATCGAACAAGGGTCTCGCCGGCAGAAAATGCATCTGAAATTTCCATCGCCTCAGAGATAATCCAGTCCCAATGCCATCCCGACTACCTGCCTACATCACTCACATGCGGCACACGACAATGGCCACCAAAAGCGCAAAAGCTGGCGACAAACGCAAGGCGGCGGTCGAGGTCCCTGAAAAGAAGGTCAAGAAAATTGAAGTGAAGAAGGAACGTCCCGCCTCGACAAGGAAACTTTTCAAGAATGAAGACGCTTCAGACGACGGCAGTGATGACGACTCGTCTGATGGAGAGGAAGGTGGCGCCGAGCTTCCTGCGAAGAAGAAGTCGAAACAGGCCAAAGGCTCAGAGAAGCCCGGAGGCAACGACGTGACAGAAAAGAAACACGACCGAAGTAGGCCTTACCTTGACACTGTGGGCCTGTATCTCCTGGTGCTAATGAATCCACGACAGGTGGCGAAACGTCGAGAGAATCGCACATCAAGCAGAAGCAGCTGGCCAAGGAGCGAAAGGCTGCCCGCCCTCTTGCAGATGAGCTGCAGAGAGCCAAGAAGATCTGGGAGCGACTGCGACGAAAGTCTCACGTGCCAAAGGAGGAGAGGCAGCAGCTGGTCGACGAATTGTTCGAAATCATCACAGGCCGCGTCAAGGATTTTGTCCTCAAGCACGATGCCGTGCGGGCTGTCCAGACTGCCCTCAAATACGCAAAGACGGAACAACGAAAAGCGATCACGCAAGAGCTCCAGGGCACTTTCGCTCAACTGGCCGAGAGCAGATATGCCAAATTCCTCATTGGCAAGATGCTGGTGCAGAACGACCCAGAGATCCGGGACATGATCATTCCCGAGTTCTACGGCAAGATCAGGAAACTTATCAACCACCCCGAGGCAGGCTGGATTCTCGACGACATCTACCGTGGTGTTGCCACCAAGGAGCAAAAAGCCATCATTCTGCGCGAGTGGTATGGCCCCGAGTTCTCCCTGTTCAGGAAGGACGGCGATAAGACCGAAACGGCCGAGCTGGCCCGGATCCTGGAGGAGAACCCCGAAAAACGCGGTCCCATCATCAAGCATCTCCTGGGCATGATCGACCAGCTGGTCCAGAAAAAGATGAATGGGTTCACCATGCTTCACGACGCCATGCTCCAATGCTTCTTGAACCTGAAGGCTGGCAGTGAGGAGCAAATGGAATTCACACAGAACATCAAGGACGATGAAACAGGAGACTTACTGAAGAATATGGCATTCACAAAATCCGGTTCGAGACTCGCCTGCCTTCTCCTCGCTCACGGAAACGCCAAGGACAGGAAGCAATATCTGCGACTCTACAAGGATACCTACGAGGCCATGGCTGGCGATCAATTCGGCCACCGAGTTATTCTCACAGCCTACGATGTGGTAGACGACACTGTGCTCACATCCAAGACGATATTTCCTGAGGTACTGGGCAAGAACGAGGAGAAACACAACGTCATCTTTTGCGCCAACGATCCCAATGCGAGGATTACCCTTCTTTACCCGTTCGAGGGCACATCCAAGGCATTGTTTCCCTTGAGTCACCAAGGAGATCTGGATATCATCAGCGAGATTCATGAGATCCGCCAGTCCACCAGCAAAAAGGATGCCGAGGTTCGACGCAAGGAACTGGTCACTGCCATGTCCCCAGCTTTATTAGAAGCCATCGCAATGTCCGCCAAAGAACTTGTGTCGACCTCATTCGGCTGCCAATTTGTGGCAGACGTGCTGTTGGGCGCAGTCGGGGACAAGACATCGGCTTTGCAGGCAGTCGCTGAGGCAGCCGCGGGAGACCCATCGGCGTCGGAAGACACCCAAGAGCTGTATTCCTCAGCGTACCCTCATCCAGCGCAGACGGCTTGGGCGGACAGGATGTACAAGACGCTAATCCAGGGTGGACGATTCGACAAGGCAACCAAGAGTATCAAGCTGGTAGAGCCTCCTCTGGACTTTGCAAACATCCTCTACCCGGTCATCAAGGATCACATAGTGGCTTGGTCCACTGGGCGCAGCTCCTTCGTTATCGTGGCCCTGCTGGAATCTGAGAGCTTCTCCCAGAAGGAGAAGATAAGAAAGGTGCTCAAGAAGAACAGAGCGGAGCTCGAAAAGGCAGCGACCACTCCCGTAATCAAACAAGACACGGGGACCGATGCCGAAAAGCAAGGGGCAGGGAAGCAGAAGAAGGGGCGACAAGGGAAGAAGCCGCCAGCAGCTGGAAACTCAGGGTCAAGGAAACTGCTCGAGAAGCTGTGAAACTTTATTTCTATACACCCAGAGCGGCGGCCGAGTATGCAGGGGTAGTTTGGCAGGAAAATCATATAATACAGCGGCCTCCATCTCCATCTCAACTATATCATGAGGACACGACGCATGAACGGGAGCCGGCCGAGATGTCGGGAGTGGGCGAACGAGCTGTCTGACTCGGGGCGGCTCGACACACGGGTTTGAAGACTTGGCCCTGCAATGTAACCGTGACGGCAAGGCATTCCGAGAAAGGGAAGGGCTGAGGCTGAAGGCTGGGGTATGGTTCACCCATGCTGGAGCTTGCTAGATCAGATCTTGACGGGGGGTAGCAGGGACCGGGGCCGAGCCAAGACGCAGACCACGATAATCTGTATGCGTATCATCAGCCAGCAGCGAAACCTGGGGCTGGGGGCAGATGATATATCCAATTGGCTGCCCGGAGGAATAGAGGACTCGTGATAATGCCCTTTTTGAGAGTGTCAGTTGCGAGCTAGTCTCCCTGTCACCAGCATCAGCTTAAACATACTTCCAGAATGAGATCTGTGGTGAGAGGGCCAAGCACGTGCAATATCTCGTGCATGTCTGCATCTCTACTTCTCTGGGTGATATGATTTAAGATGGATGAATGGCATGTGAAACCCAAGATCGGTCTTTGAGTGCTCAGATTTTCCACGCTCGAAACAGGTGGGCTTTGGCAAATACGTAGTCGTTCCCGAACCGAAGGGACGGATAAGAAGACGTCTGTCTACCGGTGTCGTCTGATCAAGGATGGACTGCCAAAAAGGATCACAGAAGGGTCCGACACAGCGTATTAAATCTCCGAGTCATTCGCCGATTGCCTCTCATGCATAAGCCCTTTCCTGAAGTCGGGTCTTTCGTCTGTACTCCGTACTAAGAGGCAGCCAGCCGGGCTTTGAACTGATCTAATCTTCTGACTGACCCGTGGATGAACATGTCTTGGGGTGCTCTTCAATTGGGCGAGCATCGTAGATCCAGGATTTTGTCACTTCTTCTTTGGGACTTGGTCGCGATGCTTCAAATGTCCATGACTGATTGCATGTCATCGTCGTCCTTCTTTGGGAGCTCTCTTGCGCGGCCCTCTCAGACTCCAACCTCTCTCTCGGCCATGGGAGCTACTGAGAGTCGTCCCTTATAAGATCCTTCCAGAGTCACGCATGTCCCCGTCGTCGTCGTCGTCGCCAGGAGTAGCCCCCTCCCACCCCGTCGCGACCAAGCAGCACACGACAATGGGTTCGTCCTTGCTTCCTCGCAGGTCATCAGCCTTGGGCATGGAGTGTCCCACTGGCTATCGATTTTATGCCTGCGCAGAAAGCAACTTCATGGGCTGTTGCTCCACCGATCATTGCGGGTTGTCGAATGCCTGCCCTCTCCAAAACAGGCCAGCATCTTCGTCGTCTTCCAGTACGCCCGTGGTAACAGCAGAGCCAACACCACGGCCACTTTCCGCGAACCCCGCATTTCTCACAAACCTCCCGGCTTCTCGCACAGTCGCGATTGTCATCCCCACAACACATTTGCCCTCCCCAACAACAACAACGACCGCCACCATC
>MAVT02000409.1:4053-23155 GCA_001702395.2 Diaporthe helianthi | reverse complement strand
CACTTCACTCGCTCAAGCACAGAGAGCCTTCTTGCCCTGCACGCCCCGTGCCCTGGGGAACTTTGTGTAATGGCGATCTAACTAATGAGGTCCCCAGCCCTTCGTTAACGCCCAGTTTGACATTTTCGAGTGGCATGGGGCGTTTCAGTCATGCGTGCGATACTTCTTGGATCACGCGCAACACTCTGGCCCTGTCCAGGCTGTTTCGGCCTTTTTGAACATCCAGCTGCCTTACCAAAAGCAACCGAACCCTATATATTCTTCGAGTGGTGCAGTGTCAACCCCATCGCACCAGTACTCGCACCAGTCGTCCGGCCTGCCGGCCATGTCTAGACCAGGCCCTTCTTCTGTCACCGCTGCCGGGAAAATGCCCGTCCACATGGGATCGGGTCAGTCTCAGCAACAGGCATATGCCACCCTCACCCCCTATATAAGACGCCTGGTGGCCACCGGCTTCGACATTCCTGGCATCCTCCACGGCTTCTTCGGGGACGATTGGGTTGCCGGGATCGGACCTTTGCACGAAGCCGAGCGTCGGAATTATCTCTTTGCGGCAAAGAGTGACAACTGGCTTAGGGTCAAGGCCAACTACGACATGGACGGTGAACAGATGGTCCCGTTCCTGAAGCCACTACAGAACGTCAGCGAGAAGGAAATCATCAGCGCTGAGACGAGCTGGAGTGAGTGGCTGGCCATGCAGGATTGGATGTTAGGGCCCCGGGCCCCAATTGAAGTAGAGGAAGGGGAGGCTCGGAGCCAAGAGCCGGGCTTCAGGGTGAAGCGAGAGAGGCGATAGACCTCTGAAGTCAGTGCGAGAAGGAACGAGTTACCCCACGGTCCGGTCCGAATAATCAGGGGAAAAAACAAGTGTCTCGACCTAGAACGCACTCACGAAAGCTGCGAATCAAGCCTCCACGGGTACTTTACGGCGAGCGCTACAGAATATACTGCCCGGCTGTTGTTCTCACAGGAGACTTGTACCTCGGAAGCAGACGTAGTTGTCTTTCGTTCTCAAGGCTGGCACGGGCGAAAGAGCAGGGGGCTGGTTTGCACACAACATCACGATCACTGCGTAGGGGGCTTGGTATGGCTGTTGGTTCGTCGACAGCCGCCGTGGGATCAAACAGCACCGCGCGGCTCGTCGAGACGACGGACCGGAGAAAGCATTCGTTTGGGAGGCTTACAAAGACCGATAGACATCACAATACACCCGTCAAAGTTAGCGCCTACCAAGTCCACCCAAGCACACGAATTTTGCGCGACGAGACGATCGATGCGCGGCCCCGAGTCTCATTGACTGGAATGAATGCAGGCCAGCCTCGTGACTGTGATACACATAAGCCGCATGTACCGCACCTGGTCCTCACGTGTTTGGTGCTAGTCGCAGCCTGGGGAACCCCAGGGCCGCAGAAGTCTGCTTCCCGGGAGAGCGCCGCCGCTTGGATGATTTTTGGCCCGAAAGGCGTCGGGTGGATGCTGTCGGGGACATGTCAAAGCCCTACCTTTTTAATGAGTGGTTTGGAAGAGTTTCCCTTGCGGTTGGAGGTTGCAGGATCTGCGCTGCAGTGATAGGGTTGGACTCCAACTCTCCATGGGCGGGAAATATTTGGTTTGAGCATTCCCGCGGGCAATTGGTATGCAGTGGCGCCAGTTAGAGTTTAAAAATTTGGAGAAACGCAGGCACCCAGAGTTGGGGGGGGGGGCAACACGCATCATCAGAATTGCAAGGCGAGACGTGCAGCATGCTGTCAAACGATTGACAATGTGTATCCTCTTTCTGGACAGACTACTTGGACTTGATCGGCCCGCAGCGAACCTTGGAAGAGCAATGACCCGACCGGCGGCAAATGTAGCTTGCCGCGCAGCCCTCGCTACATGCGGAATTGTTACCCTCGCAGCCTGGGCCTGGCTGACACCTGGAGTTGTCATTGGCACGATGAGATGATGCTAACAATATGAACAGGCAGGCAGGCATGTGAGGCTTGTGGCTCGCGTGTCAGCTTGTACCTATTGAGGCTGGTCGTGTGTATTGAAGATCAAGCCGCCCGTTGTCCGAGAAGCGTGGCATGGGACAGACAGGCTGTACCGCAGATCATCTGGCCGCCACCCGGAAATGAGGCTCGCCTTGCAAATGTCGTGCCGCGTGCCTGGTTTCGCTGATGTGCTGACGAGCTTACCCAGTTAGGGATGTAGGACGAAGTCGTGCGCTGTGATGATGGTTTTTAAGAGAGAGAAGAAAGAAGAATGTTAGGGGGGAAAAGGGCAAGGGGGAAAAAAAGTAAGAGAAGCATAAGAGCACGGGTGTAACTGAGACACCTGCACCTGGGTGTGATGCAACGGGAGTTGCACTGATGAATGATTACACCAGTTCTGGCCAGTATTACAACCCTCTACCTCCCCCGCGGTGTGAAATCACAAATCTAAGGTAATTAGAGTTCTTAGTTGGCGGCTGGGATTTGCCTGGCAACAGCACTAGAAGAATCATTCGGATCGTGCCGAAGAGGTATCCAGGCACTACACAAGGTACCCACACTACCTAGGGACACAGATCTATGTATACATAGCCTAGGTACCTAGATATCTATGTACCCTGGTTGGTTATGATGCAATATATGTCAGCCAGTGGTGTGTAGATGCGTGCAAGAGGTGCTACCTAGGTATGCTTTACAGCGGCAGGCACGGTAAATCAAACGGCCTCGTGGGGCTAAGAGCTTCCCAGCTCCTACATAGTACCTGCCCAAGAACGGACATCTGGAGTACCTAGGTACCTACTTGGGTAGGTGGGTACTTAAGTGGGCAGGTAGCTCCCAGCATCAACCTTCAAGGAACTGCCGTCGCACGACAAGCCCCCTCAACACGCCGGGTTCCGCGTGCTTCACACATGCTTACACTCACAGTCCGCCTCCACTCGCTTACCCATAGCTCGCACACTTATTCCGCAGGACCATATTGTGCCATTGGTTATGCAAGTTCTGCCTCGCCCTCGAGTTCGATCCTGTGTCTTCCCGTTGTCCTCCGTCCAACTGTCCAACCATCCAACCGTCCAACCGTCCGCCGCCGCTAAATCGTCCTGGCATGAAGCCTCACCGCATAATCCACGCCATTAGAGCCCACGCCATTAGAGCCCACGCCGTTAGAGCCCACGCCACAAGCCGTCACGTTAGATGTATATCGGACCCAGCATAAACCCGACAAGGCTGGCAGACAGACGACCACCCAGCATGGGCGACTCCGGCGGCACCGACGCCGCCTCCCAGGCCGCCACCGCGCGCAGGGAATGGGAACGCTTCATACAGCGCTGTCTGGTCCAGCGCCTCGACTTCGACGAGTTCGCAGAGTATGCGCCCCTGCTGCACGCCCGCCACCCCCTCGGCCATGGCCCCGTCGCCGACCTCGTCCTCCGCCCGACCTCGTGGAACAGGTACACCCTGGACCCGCGCATGCCCCATTACATACAGACGCTGCTGGACCTGGGCCTGCTCGACACCCCGGCCATCCTCGCCGCCTTGTACCGGTACTCGACGTGCCATGTCCTGCTGGCCGCACACCGGGAACAGGGCGGCGGCGGCGGCGAGGCGCATGGTGGTGGTGGTGGTGGTGGTGGTGGCGACAACAAGCCGATGGCTGAGACGGGCGTGGGCAAGAACGACGTCGCGCACTGTTGGCTGAGCAGCTTCTCGTCCGAGGAGGTCATCTTCTACCGCCTCACTAAGGCGGTGGCGCAGGGGCTGGCCATCAGGAACAGCAAGGACGCCTTGGACGTCAGTGCCATCATGGCCCGGTGGATGACCCTGTTCACGGCTGCCAGCGCGGCGTTCCAGGCTGATGATGAGCGTGTCATCATGGGTGGCGCACGCAGCAAGGCCTCGCAGCAGAAGAGAGATGACATGGACAACTCCAGGGCGGCTTTCGTGATGCTGTTGTTGAGTGTTTGTGAGAACCCGGTTCTACTGCAGGCTCTGGGCAAGCCGTTCGCGAAAGGTGAGTTGTTGTGCGCGTAAAGTTTGACCCTAGTTGTTGCTCTTTCGGCTGGTGTCTTCCTCCTGAGTTGAGTTGCTGTGTGAGCATCTCGTCTCGTCGTTGTACTTCTGCTCACGTACTCAGCCCGAATTGTGTGGTTGTTGTCCGCTTTCTGCCTGTCTTGACTCGTGAGAAGCTGTTTTAGCAAGCGATTGTTTTCCAGGAGTAGCCAGGGCTGATGTTGGCTCGTCAGGTGCGCGAAAGGCTCTCTCGCAGAGCCTTGCCAGCTTCATCCCGTCTATAATGCAGAATGCCTCCCAGATTGCAGCGCGCTTGGAGCTGTTTCGCACCGAGACACTGGCCGGGTTCGAGCCAATCGATAAGAAGAAAGAGGCTGCCAACGCTGAGATGGACGAGCTGCTCGACGAGACCCTGGGCCTGCAAAACCTCTCAATACCGGACCTACACGTCGACAGGTCTCGCGCAGGGCTATACATATATCTCAACGCCGCGGTAGGTTCTTCCACGACGCCAGGGAAGACGTCAGTCGGCAGACATTACTGACTGACATATTCCTTGGTCATAGCTCATAGGCAGGCCCTTGATCGACGATGCGGCATTCTACAATTATTTGCATAACAGATATCAAGTTAGCAGCGCATACCTTTTCTGGTGATGGCGCGGCACAGACGACTGATTAGACTGCAGGGAGACATTCAACTGACTGCGATCGACCTCATTCTCGCATCCTTTGATGTTCTCGCCAACGCTATCTTCAAGAACGAGGGCCAGAAGACGGCAAATCTCATACGATCATACCTGATCAACAAAGTGCCCCTCATCCTGGCCTCTTTCGCCTCGCAGGAACCAATGTACCCGTTCAACTCAGAGTTGTGCATTACAAATGCACTAAGTCGAGTAGACACCAACACGTTTCCGACCCTAACATCTCTCTTCGAAAACAATCTTAGCAGCAACCCGTTCACAGAATCAGTCCGCTCGGATTTCGTGACGGCGTGTTGCCTGCACGGCCTTGTGCCTGAGACAAGTATTGATAAACTTATTGGGGACTATACTTACCAGACCCTGCCGGCCGGAGGACGTTACAACAAGGACAAACTCGTGCAGGAGTGTCTTGCGGATCCGCTCCAAGAGCGCATCCAGAAGCTTGTCACCGAGCTTGAAAATATGGATGGCAACGTCGGTGCTTGCTGCCAGGCCTTGACAGAGGTGAGGTGCCGTTCCCAGCCTCTATCAGCGCCTCCTGAGTCTTGGTTGTCACGTGCTGACATGGAGCCCAACTAGATGCTTGGGAAGCTTTGTTCAAACAAAGAGACAATGTCGCTGAAGACGCTGTGTTCGAAACTAGTGGGGAAACCCCTGAACCTGGATGTTCTGTTGCTATTCGACAAACCCACGACTATCCTCAGTCCTCTTTGCGAGCTGCTGGATAACTGGGGATATGATGATGATCAAGGGGAGTATCAACCGGTCTATGAGGAGTTCGGGTCTGTATTGCTGTTGCTGCTGGCATTCGTCTATCGCTACAATCTGACCGCATCTGACTTGGGGATCCGGTCGTCGGACTCCTTCGTAGCTAAGCTTCTTGCTAACGGGCAGCTCAGCCGCCCGTTAGACGAGCTCAACGATCAGGAGCAGAACCAGCTTGATGGTTGGATTCATGGCCTCTTCGACACGGACGGCGGGGGGCTTGCCGATGATCTGCTCTCATCATGTCCACCTCAAGACCTCTATCTCTTGATACCAACACTGTTCCACAACATTGTTCTGGCTTTTAGCACCGGGCATCTGACGGAGGAGACCCTCAAGACGGGTATCGAATGTGAGTGACCCAATCTGCATATCACCTGTACCTGCCCTGACCACCTACAGATCTCGTGGAGCCTTTCTTGGGCCCTTCTCTTGTGACGGGGATCATGTACCTTTCCAATTGTCTATGGACCGACCGGGCTGAAGAAAACAAGGCCACGGTCAAGATTCTGCAGCTTATCGTGAGACCCAGCCAGAAGATGTCACCAGAGTCCTCCGACATGCTCAACACTGTCAAGAATATTGTGGCAAAACCGCTGGAGAATGGTCTGCGGACGTACCAGAGGCAGAATCCTAGAAGCCAAGACGTTGAACCGCTGTTGCAGGTCCTCAGAGGCAACGTTGATCTTTCCAGGCGCACAGGAGCAGCGGGCGACAAGGAGCTGGAGCAGTGGATCAGCAGCGGTAGTGGCGGTCTTACGTCGAGCATCAGAACCACGTTCCAGAACCTCACCATGTGGTCACTGAACCCAGGCGTCATGCCGACTGCATACGCACACCGGCAAGTCCTGGTTGGGCTGAAGCTGATGGGCGCCAGGAGACTACTCCAGGCCATCCTCGAGGAGCTGAAGCAGCTGACCGAGACGGGCAACGGGAGCATCGCCTACGACGTGGCCATCGCGCTGGTCTGCGCTCCCGATGTGTCGAGCAACGCGAACGACGCCCTGGCACCCACGCCGCCACAGCGGCGGCTGTCACTACGCGAGGCGCTCAAGTGGGAGGCAGAAGAGTGGAAGAAGACGCAGAAGAAAGACCCGGCCATGGCGGAGACGGTGGTCCGGCTATACCAAAATGTAGAGGCGCAGATGGCGCCGGCGGCGACCATGGCGACGCTCCCTCATGACGCCGATGCCGCCGCCGCCATGGCCAACGTGCTGGTAGACGACGCTGCTGCCGTCAACGCGGCTGCGAGCCAGCTCGGAATGGATGACCCCATGGTGCTTGATGCTGGCGCGGCCGGCTTGTCGTTGGACCTGTCAGGCGGCGGTGGAGACCTGAACCTAGGCGGCTCTGGGGTAGATTCAGCGGGTGGGCTGGACCTCACGGGGAGCGATGACATGTTCAGCTCATTAGGGCCGTTGGACGGATGGGACAGCATGGACCTGACCTGAGAAGGGAACTTGGTGTCGCAACCATGTCCTTCTCTTCTATTTTTGGACATTTGGAGTTGGTGGTAGGTGGGTGCTCCGGGGTATGTTTTCTTCTTTGAAATGTTTTCTGTCTTGGATACGGCCCCAGGGCTGGAATGCGGCTCATCAGCGAGCTAGAAAAGCATTACTTTGGTGTATCCGGCTGATTGCTACAGGGCCTGCTATACAATGGGATATCAAAAGCGAATCACACTTCACAAAAAAAAAAAAAAAAAAGCACTCCAACAAGCTTGACCTAACAATTCAGTAGTCATCCTCATCCCAACTGCCGAGCGTGAACTGCGAGTTACACATGTTGGTCAGCTCCCAGTCCTCGGCACCCAGCTCCCCCCTCATGTTCTCGTCGCCCTTGGCACCGCACAGGCCGGCGACCCACAAGGACGCCAGGAAGTGGTCGTCGGTGGCATGGGCCTCACGGTACATGGGGTGCTTCATCAGGGCCGTCATCTTCCTCCTCAGCCGCGGACCGCCAACGCCGCGGCTACCCTTGCCGACGGTCCCCTTGCCGTTCCGCAGTAAGGCGCCATAGGCGGCATCATCGGCGGACGTCTCGGCGGTATTACCCGCGACGAAGGCGTCGATGACCTCCTGGCGGAAGTCCATGGCCCAGGCGGCGGGCGGGGTGGGCTGGGCAAAGTTGTCGCGGTAGCGCAGCATGGGGGCCCAGACGTTCCGGTAGAGGTTGTGCACGGCGCCGCCGGACCCGATGAAGAGGGTCTTGTGGGCGTCCCAGTCGCGCAGGGGACGGAGAGCGGCGCCGACGGACATGTGGAAGTGCGGGTCGTACCTGCGCTGGGCCGAGATGATGGTGGTGGGCGGGCAGCCGGCCGGGAACATGCGGATCAGCACCAGGTAGGTGTCGTGGATCCACTCAAAGTCCGGGTCGGGCCGCGAGGGGATGCCCGCGGCGGCGAGGTGCTGCTGGATGGCGGGCACCATGGCCAGGTCCGGGTTGAGCCTGTAGTCCTCGTACTTTGACGGGTGCACGTAGGCCACGGGCGACTTGCCCGGGTTTGGATGTGCTGAGATGTAGATGCCCTCGTATGTCGTTGCCCAATGTGCGCCCTGTGATGGTGTGTCGAGCACCGGGGGGGGTCAGCTCTCAGTGCCGCACGAAAGAAGGGGGAACGAGGGAAGCAGGGAACTGAGCATAACGGTGTTGCTTGCTCACCATCATGACCACATGCTCGAGGCCGTTTGCCAGGGCCAGGTCGCCCATCTTCTTCCAGTACTCGGCCGAGGCGTGTTCTTCACCCAGCATCATGGTCGAGCCGTGGGAAAAGAAGTGTACCGGGGCCATCTTGCCCTTGTTGGTTCTCCCGACTGCCATCCTGGCCGTGACACTTTGCCAGTATAGTATTCGAGGTGTGCCTGACTGGTTTAGGTGCTGGTGATGTGCTGGATTGGAATGCCTGAGTTGGGATTATTATTATTATTAATTCTTCGCCCAAGCAACTGACTGACTGTCATGTCAATAACACAATGACAAGTAGCTTACAAGTCGCAAACACCAAGTAAGTATGCATATACTTGTTGCTTGGTCGTTGGTGGGTTGAGACTCGACGTCTCGAGACTCGCGGGCGAGGTGGGGCCTTGGGTGTTCAGCTCCCCCCCCCCACCGTTCCGATCCCAGACCCGCATTCTCGTGGCCCCCACCACGAGAGATCCAGCTCCGCCCCTCCCGACCCTGCATCATCCCGCAGCGGACCCGGGGGACCATTTTAGACCAGGGCAGAAAGCTTCATGGAAATTGGAACGAATGCAATTTATTTGTCTATCAGAGTGCACCCACAAGCAATTGCATTGTCCACTGCAAGGCCAGAAGTAGAAATCGTTGCTAAGCATTAAATAGATGCATTGGCTAATATGCACGGTCTACCGCTCAACGTTGACAAGAAAGAGATATCATCGACGTGTGTGTGTGTGTGTGTGTGTGTATGTTCACATTGCCCCTTCTGGATTTGATACCAGTACATACATCCCATCCAAGTTGGCCCCCGTCAGCGCCTCAACTTGAGTGCAACTTCCACGCCCTTCCTCCCTAGGATATAAGTTGAGTAGCCCACCACTGGTAGAATAATAGACAGATACAGTGCCGCACCCGTCAGGATGCCCTGCTCAAAGAACCCAATACCCTTGTTGCTCGACTGCTTGACCGGCGCCAGCGGCATGGTCGCCGCCTCGCGCAGCGCCGCCGCCGTCAAGCCGCCCTTTGTGGGCCCGCCCGACAGCAGCTCGTCTGCCTTGTGGAGGGCGGCAGCCGGTTTCTGCACAAACTGCGGGCGGGCCACCGAGAACATGTCGCGGTTGTACCGGTGCTCAAAGTCTGGTGCGTGTGCTGTGGGCGCTGCCGGCCCGACGAGGAGGTGGGTTGGGATCTGGTTGACGAGCGACATGTGGCAGGGCAGAAACTGGGCCAGGTACTTTGCTGAGCCCGGCTCGGCAAAGAAGTAGCCTGCTAGCAAGGGGGTCTCAAAGTCCCGGTTGTAGATGGCGTCTGTGAGACTCGAGCATGTGGCGATTGGCAGGTAGCGGCCCGTGATCTTGAGGTCCATTACGGGTGAGGACCTGTTGGGTGAACTCGTTAGCAGAGGAGCCAGCCAGCCTGCCTGCCTTCTTCAGGTGGTGTTGGACTGCCACACATACTTGTCCATGACATCGACCAGCTTGAAGTCGCTGGACCCGAAGCTCGATACCTGCTTCCTGTCCTCGGCGTCTCTGATGGCCTTCTGCGTATCTCCGCTGCGGTCGCCTCCCGCTTGCTTGACGCTGCTGTCCTTGGCGAACGACAGTGTCGCATAGCGGGAGCAGGCTTCAAAAAATTCCTTCTTCACGAACTCATTGACTAGCACCAAGTCGGGCGCGTACGGCGATGTGCCACCGAAGCCGAATCTCGCGGCGGTGATAGCCCTCGCTGCGTCGTCGATATTTGCGCTTCGGTCGACAATGGCCACGCAGCGGGTTTGCGACGACGAGAGGAGCTGGTTTGTTAGTGTGTTTGGGGGTCCATTGCTTGTCTGGTCAACTAGAACTGCATCGTCCAGGACTGACTGGTCCGTTGTGGTCTTGCTGGCGTAGAAGGTGTTGACATCCAACGCCTTTGTGAGTGCCTGGCGCAGCACTGAGTCTACCTGTGACAAGGTCTCGGACAGCTATAAAGTGGAGAGCATTAATTGGCAGGCACATACATACACACACACACACACACACAAACGCCCGCGAAAGAGAGAGACATATGCCGCCCAGGTGGCGCTCACCTCAAGTATGATACAGTTCCCCGCCGCGATGGCAGCTGCCAGTGGGGTCACGATCGAGTAGAAGCGGGTGTGAGTGGTCGGTCTGATGACCACCAGCCCGGCACCAACTCTCCTCTTCACATTGTCCTCGCCGCGCACAACATTGTATTCCTCCCTAAGGTCCTTCTTGAAGTCCAGGCTGTCATTGAAGTGCCTCACGGCTTCCATGCCGAGGTAGAACTCGACATCTGCCTCGGCGTTCGAAAACCTCGAGTCGGCCACGAGGGCTGCGATTATTTGGCTGGCCTGGTCGCGGAGCGTCTTGTGCAGACGCTGGAGCTGGTCCTGCCGGTAGCGCCCGTTCTCTGTCCGGCCGTCCACGACAGACTCCTGTAGGCGATCAATGGCTGCTTTATCTGAGGCCATAGCTGTAGCGGCGGTGTTGACGATGTTTGATTAGGGTCAGGTGTAATGAATACGCCTTTTGAACCTGCGGCCTGCCCTCGGAGATGCCACTAATAAAAACCAAATATGAGATGTGCAGCTGAGATGTGCAGCTGAGATGTTGAAGACGCTTCAGCCACCTGCAAGAGAGGTGATAAAACAGGTCAGGTCGCAGGTGTTTTGGCAGATGGGGTCTTGACCATTCCAGTCGGAAACTCTCGACACTGTAAAGCTCCCGTTCCCGCTCCCGTTCCCGTTACATGAGCTGGCTGTTCTAATTTCATCCACATACGGAGTGCACCTGGCTTTGCTTTTCGCGTCCGCAGCTCGAGGTCGGGATGCCTGTGTCACCAGCAAGCAGCTGCAGTCCGAGAAGCGGTGACGCGGGGCGGAATGTGGGGGAGACGTGATCATTTCACCGGGAGTTCCCGAACATTGCAGCAATACGGACATTTCGGCGTGGCCGAGTTTCGCGACTTTATCTCTCTGTGAACCGTTACTTTACAATTGCACATGTCCAAACTGCTGACTGCCCACGAGCCCAGCCAGATACCGGTACACACACACCATCGTGAGGTCAATTTGTGACCTGTTGGCGACAAGCCCCCGACAACCCAAAGCAGAGAATATGTCTGTCACCACAATAGACAATCCCGTCACCACGGCCGTGTCACGAGCCGTCCTTCAGGACTACGACATCCACCTAACAGGCGACGACAGTGTGGCACCACCAGACTCAGACAACCGGCCACCACAGCCAGCATCCACGGCAGCGAACCCGCCCGGCTGGGGCACAGAGCACCGAGGAGTACCTCCCCACAGGCCCATCAACACACAGTTGGACGTGACCCAGCGACCGGTTGGAGGAAACCCAGTCGGGGATGTCTTTGTAACCACAATGTTCACCGGTGTCGTCATCAACACTGTGAGTGTCGACCCCCCCCCCCACCGACAGCATTTACCAAGTCTGTCCGACCGGTGGTCCAATTTTCTGACTTGGTAATTGCCTCAACAGTATGTAAGGTGGCTATGGACCAACACTGGCGGGAGGATAAATGACAAGATCTTTCATTACAAAGTTGGGGGTGAGATTTAGAAGGGAAGACGACGAGGCGGAGGGGTGCGGTAACCTATCTATGAGAGCGGCCCGCCCCCCTTCAACCAGCAGCAGCACAAACTAGCTGTCCGCAAGAATAATTTTGGAAACACCATCACCATTTCCATACAGTATCTTAGGTGAAAAATAACTAAGTCCCAAACTTTAGTTTATAAATTGATTGCAGTTTGAAAATAAAAATTGAAGAAGGTAGACTACATAAAATCATAGCCCATTCTTCACAGCTCAACTCGAAGCTTGGAAGTTTGTTATCAAACTAACTAACTGCACACCAGAGCACACATTCCTGACCGTAGTCTTAGCAATCGCCAATTTTCAGTAATATTCAGAAATCAGAGCGTCTACCCCGAACACGAGGAATACCACAGGCCTGATACTTTTAACCATCAAAACATAGCCCATGCCACCCGCGGCCTGCCTGAGAAGCATCTTCCCCGCCCCCACCCATCCGGGCGCCCACGCATGCTGCCGGCTTCTCAGGTCGCACTACGGAGTGCTCCCCTGGAGCTTCCTTTTGGGCCATGACAAGCAATTCTGCTTCGGGAAACATGGTTATTCTTCTCCTCCAAAATCTGTTTTGATCTTGACCGTGAGCCTTTTGGCAAGACAGCTCGTTGGTTTTGATCCCATCGTCACACCACCACTTCGACTCGCCCAAGCCCACCGTCTGTCTGTCTTGCTAAATCAACTCAATGGCCGAAGTAAAGACACCTCCCATCCGGGACCTCTCATCGGTCCACGAGGACTCGGAGAACAGTCTCATATTTCACAAAAATGTCTCGATCCCACTCAAGGCCTCCAGCCTGCCCATCCGCGCCAATGTCTATCTCCCGCTCTCGCACAAGACCAACCCGGCCGAGAAGTACCCCGTCTTGGTGACATACGGGCCCTACGGCAAGGACATACCCTACGAAACCTTTTACAAAGGTTCTTTCAACGAGGTCAACCCAGAGCACCGCTCCAAGTACTCGGCCTGGGAGACACCCGACCCCGTCTACTGGACCCGACATGGCTACGCCATTGTCCGCGCCGACGAGCGCGGCCTGGGCCAGTCACCCGGCCTGCTCGACACAATGAGCCGCGGCACGAGCGAGTGCTTCTTCGATGTTGTCGAATGGGCCGCCGACCAGCCCTGGTCGAGCGGCAAGGTCGGCCTGCTGGGCATCTCGTACTACGCCGGCTCGCAGTGGCGCGTCGCCGCCCGGCGCCCCAAGGGCCTGGCCGCTATTATCCCCTGGGAGGGCATGTCCGACTACTACCGCGACCGCTGTCGCCACGGTGGTATCCTGAGCAACCGCTTCATCGGCTTCTGGTGGAACAGACAGGTGCTGGTGAACCAGTACGGGCTGGCCGGTCGCTCCAAGCTGACCTTCCCGCCTGATGGCCCCGGGGCAAGGGGCCAGGAGGACACAATCGAGGGCGACCTGCCCGAGGACGTCCTGGTCGCCAACAGGCGGGACCAGACCAAAGACAACGAGGCGAACTCGTTCCGTGACGACGACTACTACTCGAGCAAGGAGTACAACCTCGAGGACATCGAGGTGCCCTTGTTGAGTGTCGCAAACTGGGGCGGGATCCTGCTGCACCTGCGCGGAAACGTCCAAGGTTATCTGCATGCCGGGTCCAAGTTCAAGTACCTCCGCTTCATCACCGGCCGCCACGACCTGCCCTTCTACTACCACGAGGAGGTCGAGCTGCAGAAGAGCTTCCTGGACGCCTTTTTGAAGGGCGAAGACCGCCTGGGCTGGAGCGTGCCAGGCAAGGTCGCGCCCGTCACGGTGACTCTGCGCAAGGGCAACGTCGGCTTCAACGACGCCGAGAAGGAGAAGGCGTACCCCAAGAGGGAGGAGGCTGCTTGGCCGCTTCCCAGTACGCAGTACACCAAGTACTACCTCACCCCTGACCAAGGCCTGGCCTCGACCAGGCCCGCCTCGGAGAAGAAGCAGCTGTCGTACAAGGCCCTCGGCTCCCTGGACAAGCCCGAGCTCATCCAATTCACCACCCCAACATTCGAGCAGGAGACCGAGATCACCGGCCACCCGGTCGCCCACCTCAACGTTTCGGTGACTCCAGAAAATGCCGGGAACGAAGTGGACATCGACCTCTTCGTCACGATCCGACATATAGACGCCTCGGGGCAAGAGGTCTTTTACACAGGCACAGCCGGCGACGGGGTCCCGCTCGTCAAGGGATGGCTCCGTGTCAGCCTGCGCAAGGTCCACGACGAGAACCCAAAGCACAAGTCCTGGCTGCCCCACCGCGAGTACCTCTCGACCGACGTGCAACCCGTCAAGGCGGGCGAGGTCTACCCCGTCGACATCGAGATCTGGCCCACCAACGTGGTCGTAGGCAAAGGTGGCAAGCTCGTCTTCGAGGTCTCCAGTGGTGACACCCATGGCGCGGCCATCTTCCAGCACAATTCCCAGGTTGATCGGTAAGTTATTTCGAAACCTTTCCCGTCTCCCTTGCAATCGCTTGCCTTGTAAATAACTGACCAAACCCTCGCAGGCCCGCTTCGAAATTCGCCGGAGAGAACCACATCCACTTCGGGGATGGCTTTGAGAATTACTTGACTCTCCCAGTGATCCCCAGCAAATAGACAGACAACAGAAGCTTAGAATCTCCCCCCAGAATATCCTAATATCCTTGTGTTTGCGTTAGACATTTCTCGACAGTGGTGGCAGTACCTTGTTCCTATAGCGACTGGGCCGGACAATGTGTCGTCTTTGGCTGTCGTGATTTCCGTCCGTCTAAGCAGTGTAGCATTGGCCGCACTTTGGGACGACAATTATTATTACGGAACGGTTCGTATAGAATTGTTGGACTTTGCGTTGAACGCGGCAGTCTTCCGGTGGGGGTGGGGCAACGACGTTGACGGGGCCTGGGGGATCCACCTCAAGCTCCGAGCGAAGGGTCCAGACTCCACATGTGCAGTCTCCCGCAAGGTTCCCCGAAGCAAACGTATGTACCACACAGTAGCTAGGTAGCTAGGAATAAGTTAGCTAGAGGTAATTCAAACCAGGGGTATTGTTTGTCACGTATTCGCCGTGACGCTCATTCCGATTTATCGTCCAAGACCGTAGACACCCTTTGGCGCAGGCAAAAATAATTCACAATGAGCTTCTCCGACCACTTCTCCATCCAAAACATCCCGTACGGAATTGCGACCAGCAGCAGTCACCCACAGAAAGCAGTTGCCACAAGGCTCCACGATCATGTTTTCTTCCTAGGCGACCTGCCCATCCAGACATCAGAAGATATCAAACAGGCATTTGCGCATGTGAGAGCACTGGAGTCACAAATGAGCGAGGCTGGAATGACACTGAGAACTGATAGGCTGACCAGTTGACCTAACAGACAACTCTCAATGCTCTTGCCAGGACCCCGAAGGACAAACTGCGAGAGCTGCGATCAGCCCTCCAGAAGGTATTCGCTGACGAGCAGACCGTCAAGAAGTATGGCGTGCCCGTGGAGCAGGTTGAGTTGCACTTGCCCTTCGAGGTCAAGGGTTTCACCGACTTCTCTTGCTCTAAGCAGCATCTGTTGAATGCAGGCGAAGCTTCAACGGGTCGGAGAATGCTCCCTCCTGCGTCGGTGTACTATCCCATCGGATACGGCGGCCGGGCTAGTTCTGTCAGAGTCTCGGGTACCCCGGTGGTCAGGCCTTACGGTGTGTATCACCAGGACGGCGGCGAGGGTGTCACCTTCGGCCCATCGCAGGGTCTCGACTTCGAGCTGGAGATGGCAGCAGTGATAGGCAAGCCGTCCAATTTCGGGGAGAGGGTTGCCGTCAAGGATGCCGACGACCACATCTTCGGCCTCGTACTGTTGAACGACTGGAGTGGTGAGTACTTGCAGGTCTCTCTGTCACCGTCACACATGTTGACACAGTACCATAGCGAGAGACGTGCAGAAGCTGGAGATGATGCAGCTGGGGCCGAACAACTCCAAGAGCTTCCACACAAGCATATCGCCCTGGATCGTCACGCTCGAGGCATTGGAGCCCTTCGAGACCTCGCCCCCGCCAAAGGAGACACCCGCAGCTGCATTCCTCCAGGACCCCAAGGAGAAGTCGAGCTACAACATCTCACTCAGCGTGGATGTCATAAGGAATGGGGTCTCGAGTACGGTGTGCAAGGCACAACTGGCTTGGATGTACTGGACATTCCGTGACCTTGTTGCTCAGCAGACCATCAACGGTTGCAACGTGAACACAGGTGACCTTCTGGCAACGGGAACGGTATCAGGGCTCGAGGATCACGAGCATGGCTGTCTGCTTGAGACAACAATGGGTGGCAAGAAGAGCATCAAGCTCAGCGACGGCCAAGACCTGGTCTGGCTCCGGGATGGCGACGAGGCCATGCTGACGGGCTTCTGCGGCGACGGCGTGGGCTTTGGAGACGTCACCGGTGTGATCGCACCCGCGACGCTTTTTGAGGCCTGATGGCAGTAGCAGGCTGTGGAAGGGCGGCGGACTAATAGAATTGTACGTTACGATGAGGCCCCAGGTACCGTGAGGCTGCTGCTTGGGTGGGTCTGTGACCCCACTTCTTGATGGTGTATACCAATCAACACGAGAGACTGGGCTACCCCCAGCTAGCGGCGCATCGGCGCATTGGAAGGCCACATCTTCTTCAATTGGGACAGCTCCTCGCTCTAAACCTTCCGACAGCTCCCAACACTGCAAACACCGAGGAGCAACGCATTTCGCCCTTGTGCACTCCCACTCCCCCCCCCCCTCTTCCCACCTGCTACTGTCTACGGCTTCGACTTCCGTCATGGCTCTTCTCAAGCTCTCGACCCTTGCTCTTCTGGCTCTCCGTGCTGCGGCTGTCTTCGCCGCCGAGGTAGATGTAAGTCGGCTCTTTTTATGTGCTGCACGGGACCCAATGAGGAGTCGCCAGCCGCAGACGGCTTTGCTCTGCTCTGCTTTTCTCTACATAGGACCTTCACCGTACTTTTCCTGCGTCCATGAATCTAACAGCTCCGCCTCTTGCAGCCCGAAGACGCGAAGGCCTCTCCCGACACCGCCAAGGAGGTTCCGGACCTGAAAATCGACATCACCACGCACTTTCCCGACTCTAGCCTTGGTGTCAAGCTCGTCAACGGGCATCCCACCAAGGCTGTCATCGAGGTCGCCAACAACGAGGATGAGGCGATCCAGCTTGCCCTCGTCGGTGGAACGCTGTCGACCACTCAGCCCCTGCCTGAGGATGCGCCCCCGATGGCCGGTGTCCTTCGCAACCTTTCTGCTGTCCAGTACAATATCGGGATCCCTGCCGGCGAGACCCAGTCTCTGCCTTTCTCGTTCGTCCTGGATATGCAGCCCCAAGATGTTGTTGTCAACCTCCTGGCCGTCATCGCGAACCCCAAGGGTCAAGTCTTCCAGGTCGAGGCTCACAACGGTCTGGCTAGCATCGTCGAGCCTCCCACCAGCATCTTTGACCCCCAGATGTACGTCGCCCACTAGTCGGGCCCAAACTATCCTTGTAGAAACGCCCGTGGCTAATTGATCCGCAACAGCATCTTCTTGTACATCTTCCTGACCGGCGTCTTCGGTGGCACGCTCTACTTCGTCTACAAGACCTGGATCGAGTCCTTCTTCCCCCAGGCCAAGCGCGCTCCTCGTCCCAGCAAGAAGGGAAAGAAGCCCATTGAAGCTGCTGAGCCGCTGTCCGGCCCCGAGTCTCCTGGTGTTACCACTGGCGCTGACAAGGGCTACGACGAGACCTGGATTCCCCAGCACCACGTCCAGCGCCCCTCGACCAAGCGGACCAAGTCCAAGAAGGCTACAGAGTAGGGCTCGTCAGCCACAGCGAAAAGTAGGAGATGGACTAGGCGTCTGAAGACAAAAATTCAAATCACTGGTGACTTGTGACAGCTTTTCGTACAGAAACCACCGTCACACGCACTCAGCTGGGTTTCTGGGAGATGAATGTTGGGTGCGAAATGGTCTCTGGGGCAGACCACGCATTACTACAGGGACACTGTACATTATGTAGCATGAAGGCGTCATTGCGTGCTTGCGCGGTGTCGCAGCCGTTACTTTTGGAACACCGCACAATGTAATCCTTGTGCCTCGTGGTCACTGTCCAATACCTCAACATGCATCTCTGTAGATATGTGCGCAAGCACACAGCACTTTCCGCCGCAAGTATACCTTCTGTGCCTGCACAACGTTCGCAACTACTGCGCACTTTCATGGGCCAACCGCAGGCAGGGATCTCCCTACAGATGTCAAGAATCAGAGGTGGGTTGTGCTCAGTGATGCCAGCAGATGCTGTGACTGACCCGTTGGTGCTGTGTGCAAGCTGTGTGTGTTATACTTGGATTAAGAGCCAGCCAAGAGAGGCCGAGGGTTCCTAGGTGCGGCTACCGTGGCGCAAAGCAACCCTGCATACTGAAGACGCAGCCAAAACGTAATCCGCACTGGTCGCCCAGTTCGCCAATTTCTCCGTTCCGTCAAGAGAAATGCAAGCGGTCGGGTGAAATAGAACCATGGCCGGCCGAAGGTCACAAAGGTATTGTAAAATAGAGGCGTGGTGATAAGTTGGTCGAAATATCAACGTATGCATCGACTCAGCTCCCTCCCACTGCGTTGTCCCTAACACAGTTTCTCCAGGTAGCAGCAACATTAATGGTTGAAAGGCGGGACGTCGGGACCATTGTCAGCATCACTTGGGTTCAAACCAGCATTTATCCATCGCATTTCACGCAGGCCGCCATGAGACCCCGAAAGCCGGGCATGTGTTTTTTTCTTCTCTTCGGTCGGGAAGGTGGTTGTTGATTCGTGGTTTCTCTTGAAATGATTTTTTTGTTCGCAGTTCCAATGATCCGAGACTCCCTTTTCTCTAGAAACACAAGACCTTGAGGCCCCTCAGATGATGGTGGCGTCGCTCATTACGCGTGAATGAGGCGGGTCTCCCTGTCTGCGCCACAAAGAACTCTGCCCCGTGCCAAGTAGCCGTGGCCGTGGCCGTTTCCCGGTCGTGATCGGTCGTCACAGCTAGATGGTGCGTGCGACCGACTTTCGATGCCCCCTGTCCCCGCCGTCCCGCCTGTTGCTTATCGGAGACGTCTGGCCTCACGCTCGGACTCGAGCAGGCAGAGAATGTCGTTCTCGCGAACTGTAAAGTGCGCAAATATCATGTCAGTATTCGTAGCTATTCCAGGTTGTAAAAACCAGTTTCTTCGGGGGATAGGGGTTGTTCGTACCGGGTCCCTTTACGTTTCGGATGATCGATCGTGTCTGGTCGTCCATGAACTCGACGCGAACCTGGGTAACACCACCACGAGATCCTATCGTCCAGCAAAAGAAGCAGGTTAGCCATGGCCCGGCAGTTTGCGACTGGTCCCCCCCCCCC
>MAVT02000408.1:0-32534 GCA_001702395.2 Diaporthe helianthi | reverse complement strand
CCTACTAAATATAACTAACGATTAACTACTCTCTTTTACCTACCTACCTTCTTTACGTATACGTATACGTAATACCGTACTAATAAATCTAATATTAGTTTTAATCTAATATTTAATGTTTAAACTAATACTAAATTTATATAAATTTATAAAGATTTATATATATTAATAGAATAATATTTAAATCTTTATATATTATATAACTTTAACTTTAACTATTAATTAAAAATGTATAAACAAATTTAGAATTTGTTTTCGCTATATAAAACGTAATTTAATATTTAGTTAAACTTATATATTTATTAATATTATAATAAATCATCGAAATACTTTAAATACTAGCATTTAAATAGAGTTATTAATAGAAATAATACCTTTTCTTTTAAATTAATATTTATCTAAGGTAATAGATGTTTCGAAGCTTATATATACGATAATACTACTTTTAATTAGTATATATTATTATTCTTATATATAGTTAGGAATTGAACATTTATGTAATTATATAAAATAATTTGTATGATTTATTATAGCTCTATTTTATAATAAGCTTACTAGTGTAATAAGTTTATTTTAGCTTTATATTAGTTTATATATAAAGACCTACTACGACTTATATTACTAAAAGTTAGTAATAAATTATTTAAAAGATAAATAAAAATTAATTTAAAATTATATTAACTTTATTAAGTTTAAAACTAATTAAAGTTCTAATTTTATAATAGAAAAAGTAATTATTCTTAAAACATTTTCTATATTTAAACTTTTATATTATAATAAGTAAAAAATATATAATAACGTAGAAATAAAAGCTTATTAAAATATAATCTTTATTAAAATGTAATTTACCTAACTATTTTATTATATTTAAAGCGTTAAAAACTTTATATAAAAGTATTATTATATAATAATACTATAAATATAAAATATGTTTCAATTACTTTACTCTTGAAATTTTATTTAAAAACTACTATTTGTAATTTTATTATAGAAACGTATTAGTTTATATATTTATTAAAATATATTTAACTTTTAAACCCTAATATAAAATAGTAAAGTATATAAAGTAAAGTTTTAAACTTCTTATAAAAAGGCTTATTATTATAAGTTAAATACTAGAATTATAAAAAATACTATACGAATCTAACTTCTTTAATAAGCTAAATGCAGCTACTTTAAAACTGAAAGTTTAGTAGGTTTTAACTTTTGTGTAGACAATTTCTCGAGTCGCGTTGCTTTTGCAGACTATACCATAGTATTATTCAAGCACGCATTTAACGCGTTCCGCCATGGAGGATCGGCCAGCCCTTTTAGCAAGGGTGCCCCTGCACTGTTCGACATAGTACAGACTTGAGAAGGTAACCCCGCCAAGCATCTTTCCATAATTTTATTTATCTCGAATTGGATCCGGCAAGCACTTCCCACTGGTGACTCCCGAGGACTATTTACTCGTGTCACCAGAAGCATCTCGATCACCCCGCTCCCCTCTTTCTCTCCCCAGCGACAGTGGAAACAACCGCAGCACAACATCCTGTCCCCAACTGACACATAGCTCCAGCTTCGACACAACCTGCCACCCCCAGCAAGCATGGCGCAAAGAACCACCCTGCAGGAATTTGAGGCCGTCTTCCCCAAGCTGGAGGCCGACCTCATCCAACATGCCGAGTCATACAAGCTGCCCCAGAAAGAAGTTGAATGGTTCAAGGCGGTATGTGCCCCAGCAGATATGCCACGGTCATTCCCCGGTTCTAACCAATGCCCTCTCGCGGTCTGCAGAGCTTGAGGACGAACGCCATAGGCGGAAAATGCAACCGCGGAATGTCTGTGCCCGACTCGGTTTCGCTGCTGCTTAACAAGCCTCTCTCTGAGGACGAGTACTTCAAGGCGGCGACACTGGGCTGGTTGACGGAGCTGCTCCAGGCCTTCTTCCTTGTTTCCGACGACATCATGGACTCGAGCATCACGCGCCGCGGCAAGCCGTGTTGGTACCGCGAGGAGGGCGTGGGCATGATCGCCATCAACGACGCCTTCTTGCTCGAGTCTGGTATTTACGTCCTCCTCAAGAAGTACTTCCGCTCCCACCCTGCCTACGTCGACCTGCTCGAGCTGTTCCACGAGACCTCGTTCCAGACCGAGCTCGGCCAGTTGACCGACCTGCTCACCGCCCCCGAGGACAAGGTCGACCTGGACAATTTCTCCATGGACAAGTACAGCTTCATAGTCATCTACAAGACCGCGTACTACTCCTTCTTCCTGCCCATCGCCCTCGCGCTCCACCAGCTCAACATCGGCACGAAAAAGAACCTGAAGCAGGCCGAGGACATCCTGATCCCCATGGGAGAGTACTTCCAAATCCAGGACGACTACCTCGACAACTTTGGGCTGCCAGAACACATCGGCAAGATCGGCACTGATATTTTGGACAACAAGTGCTCGTGGCTGGTCAACCAGGCTCTGGCCATCTGCACGCCCGAGCAGAGGAAGATCCTCGAGGACAACTATGGCCGCAAGGACAAGACCAAGGAGGCGGTCGTCAAGAAGCTCTACGACGAGCTGAAGCTCGAGAAGATATACAAGGACTACGAGGAGAAGGTAGTCGGCGAGATCAAGGACAAGATCGCCAAGATTGATGAGAGCGACGGCCTGAAGAAGGAGGTCTTCGACGCCTTCCTGGCCAAGATCTACAAGCGAAGCAAATAAGCGGTGATTTTGTGCTTGGCAGTGGTATTTTAGACGGTACATATACGCAACTTATTGCCTGACCCCAGGCCCCGTTGGGTCGGGAGCGTATTCAAAATAGGATTGTAATAGACGAAGCTCGCTGAGCCTAATGACTTCATTTTTCTCAATACAACGAGATCCGTCGGTCGAGATGATCAAAACGAGTACAAGTTTCCGTCTCAATGCTTTCATCAGTGGAAAGGGAGGGTCCAGCGCACAAGATGGAAACTTGGTAGGACGTAAAGGAACCAAAACTCCTGGCAATAACCATTCTCCCAACCCAACCTTCTCATCCAAGGGAGCAGCACCGCAGCTTATTATTCAGAGCCACCAGCTTCCGCCCACCCTCACTCTCGCCTGGTGACGCACCACGCAGACGGCCCACACGCTCACAGCGCCAAGTTATAGCTGTACTCGTCCTCCATATTCTGACTAACCCAGAGCACGACACTGCTGAGCCCAACCAGCGCGTTGGCGACGACGTTCTCAACGCCCATGCCCATCATGGGCCACTCGACGGCCGGCACGACAAACTTGAGCACAAAGACCGTAAAGCCGCCGGCCATGCCGCCAGCCAGCGCCGCGAAGCCGAGGAACAGCACGACGCGGGCCTTCCACGCGACGCCGGACCCGCTGTACGAGAACGAGTCGGCCGACAGCCGGGCCTTCTCGACCGAGTTGATGATGAGCATGCCAAGCGACGAGAAGATCAGGGGCAGCCAGTCGACAAAGGTCACGTGCACGTCGGAGCCGTTCAGGCCCGACTTGGACCAGACTGAGGCGTCGAGGAGGACGTAGAAGGCGAGGGAGAACTGTAGTTGGCGGAGGTGGGGCGTGTCAGCCTGTCTGTCGCTGAGCAGATAGAAGGAACATATATAACAATGGGGTTGTGTCGACATGTGAGGTGCCGTCGCGAGCCAGTATAGTCTATATTGACCTCCCGCCCCCTGACACGCTCCGCTCCACCTCCATCATCCCCTTCGTGGGATGCGATGCTTGGGGCACTTACCAAGGCGCCGGCGCTGTAGACGCCTGCGTTGCGGGCGTAGACGCTGTTGAGCCACTCGGGCTTGCGGAACTTCCAGAGGCGCTCTTCGGACATGGTGACAGGTGTGGGATAGGGCGTTGAACGGCTAAGGTGCAAAGATTGGTATTGTACTGGCGGGATTGGTTGGTGTCGCTCGAGCTGGGATGTGAAACCAGAGATGCTATGTCAGATCCCCCCTCTCGGCAAAGAACGGCTCGCGGGCTGGCTTGGTATGAAGCCTCGGTGTGCTTGTAGCGTGGATGGTAATGTGCTGAGCTCGGCGTTTGTCGATTTCGGATTTCTAGGATTGGTGGATGGCCGAATGCCGATTGTTCGTCGTCGATAGGGCAGGTTGCCGCATTTGGGAGGCTGAAGATGACGACTGAGCTTGGAGGACTGGACCTGAACCCTGGCCGAGGCAGACCGGGGTGCATGGGTACTAACAGTCAGTAGAGAGTTAGATATGCTCATCGGACAGCCTTGCCACTTATGTATAACTAACTGGATTTGCGAATTTGATTTTATGTTGCCAACGTGAGAAACAGCAATTAAATCGAGTCCTACTCGCGATTGCATATCAACACTTCCGCAGATGTAGAACCAAGCCTCGGCCAATCCACAGCGTGTTGGCAACAACCAAGATGGGTCTTCCTTAACTTGTGAAGTCCCAACAATAGTCCAGTATTGTTCATGTCACGGTGGATGGTTATGTATCGATGCTTGCTCAGGGACCGAGGTCCGTCAGGAAAACGACCGTTATCACCACCATAAACAAATGTCCCCATAGACTATGGTCTGCCCTTTGTTTACCCCGCTAACAAGGCACACACAGACAGCACAGTAACATAAAAGGGTGAAGGCTCCTCAAGATGACGATTTATTGAAGTCTGGCTCAGGCCGCCCGCCGTTGATCGCAGAAGTCAAGTCCGAATCCGTCTTCGCCACTCGAGATTACATCTCTTCTGTCCGATGACGTCCCCCGGCTGCTTGTGAGTTCCTTCCAACACCCCCTTAAAGATTCTGTTGTCTTCCTTCCCTCCAATCGCAAACGCATCAAGCAGACCACTCCAAATCTAGAACAAACAACGTCCAGACTGCATCCTCGGCCTTGAAATGCGTAATTAATGGTGAAGAATAATCGGTGCGACGGTTAGACGGCCCCCGCGCAGTGGACCTCGACTCTTCCCGCCGGAGGAGTAATATACACAAAAACAAAACCCCCACTTGGCAAGAAAAAAAAAACCGCAGATGACGGGGTTTATTAATTGTATCCTTTCGCTTCGAAGACGGCCAGAGCTTGGCCCGAGCTAAGGAAGAATGCAAAAATCCGGGGTGGGTGGTGTACAGAAGGCGTGCCTGGAAACCAACGCATCCTTCAAGTCATATGGTGGGCGGATGTTTCGAAATCAGACGGAAACCTAACAATGGCTTCCAATTTATCGGCTAAAAGTCGCGGGAGGCTGACAGACGCGCAAGGGCCTGAAAGACTGAGAACGATTTCGTCTAGGGTCGAGGCTTCGTCATAACGCCGTGAACGCCAATCCCTTTGTGCTGGGATATATATGCTCTTCCCATTCGTTGCAGGTATCATGTTCTTCATCGCGGAATTCCCATTAGATCTCAATCTCCTTCATTGCCTCTTCCATCACCATCGGCTTCTTGCCGTTGACCTTGGCTGATTTGGGCGACTCGGAATCCGCGCTGTCCGAGGTTTCGCCCTTTGTCAGGGCCGCGAGTCTCGGTGCGCTACTCTCCTCGCCGCTGACCCTCGGTGTCTCGACCTCCACGAGCTTCTCTGGCTTGGTAAGCCCGTTGGGTGAAAGTTCCTGGAGCGAGGCCTCCTCCGTGACGCGAGCTAGGGGACTCGCCTTGCCATTCGCACGCATAGGGCTCGCCAGGGGCGAGCTACCGCTTAGACGGTGGAGTGAGCGCCCACGCACCTCGCCGTTGGGCTCTGTCGGGCTGGTGTAGGGTGAGCTGGGCCCAGTCGGGGTGCCAGAACCCGGAACAACTGATTTCCTCTTCGCGGCTCGGGCTGCCGCACCTCGACCGGTCTTCTGGTCCATCCTCCATCTCAAAATATCGAAATAACCCGGCTCGACGCGAGCCGCCTTAAACTCGCGCAGCTTGAGCTCCTGGCTGTCCTCGTCGATAAACCACTTGCCGCTGTTCAGATCGTCCGCGACGGTGGCCAGGAAATGAGCCCAGGAGCGCGCCACGACGTACTTGGTGTCGTAGTCTCGGCCAAAAAGAATGATCTGACCCCAGTTGCCCTTGGGACCGGGTGCGAGATCGACAGCCAAGTTGTTTCCACCCCAATCCCTGACAAGAGGAATCCAGGCGGGGTGAGCGTAAGCCTTGCGGATCGTGTCAGCAGGGACAGATTCCTGGCGAGCTATGAGCGTCTCCCGCCAGGCAGCCTTGTCCTGTGGGTTCGGGCTGGGGGCAGACTTGGAGGACGAGGCCTCGCTGCTGCCTCCGAAAGCCTTGGAGGGAACGATTGGCTTCACGACTGCCGTGTCGAGTAGGTATTGCTGGTTGACCTTGCGCCACTGATCCCAGTCCTGAATGATCTCCTCACAATCAAGAAGCATGTTGCTGAAAATGATACCGGTCGGCATGCCACCTCTCTCCTGCCCGTCATGGACCTGGAGGGAGTCACGGACATCCGGGGGTAGCGTGCAGTCCAGCTGGTGTTCCAGCTCGTTCATATCGTTGGCAGTGCATCCCTCGCAGAGCTGGTCCAAGAGCTCGGGGTAGTTTTCTTCGGCCCATGAATCGATACGCTTCCAAGAGTGAGTGACGGGGGGTGCTGGTGGCTGACCATCCTGAAATGACTGCATGGGGATCTCCCCGACCGGGCTCTGCATCTCGAAGCCATCGGCGGTGTTGGACCGAGCAAGCTGGGAACGCATGCCAGGGGAGTAGGGCCTGCTCCCGCCAGGGCTCTGGGGGATTGCAGGCGAGACCGGGGCGCCATTGTACGAGGTCGACCTTTCAAGATGGGTCAGGGAGCTTCGGACGTTGTAGTCGCCGTAGGGCGATGTAATATCTGCTCTCGACTCGGAGGCGGTCGCGACTGATGTAAGCCCACCCTCGCCGAGGGGCACGTGGCGACCAGATCGGTATGGAGAGTCGGGACCGGAGTCTGTGTTGTCATGTTTAGCTTGCGCTCCACGGTGCAGTGGGGAGTAGCGATTACGTACGTCTGTCATAACTGGTCATTGTGTGCCAGAAAGACTTGAAGGCTCCGCTGATTCTGTTTGTTGTCAAAGAAACTGGGTCAGCGTCTTGTCTCGCCAGGGCGATCTCGGCCAGAACTGGGGGTTTGAACGTACGGGTTCGCCATCCTGGGCAGCTGTTCAGCGGTGATGGCACGTCGGACCGGATTGCTGGACAGGAGGGAACGCAGGTGTTTTGTCGTTTGCAGGAAAAGGGGGTTGAGTTGAGGTGGCCCAGGCCCAGGGAGAAAGGAGAAAGAACCAAAAGAACGTGGGTCTTTTCGTCACCGTTGGTTGCCCGGTGGGATTTACCCGACAGAAACTCGCAGCGACCGACGCGGTCAGCAAGGGGGATTATAAACGAAGGTTGAAGAAAAGTCGCCAGTGGGCCTGGTATGAACGTGTGTGGGCTACAAGGTCAAAGTGCACCATCGACAGGTTCGCGTTGGAAGCGGCGAATTGAGTTGACGCCTGCTGGTGTGTGGCCTAGTGTTTACCGTAAGTTGGTCGGCTGTTGGCGCCCAGTCGGCGGTGGGCGTGGGCTTGGGGAGTGGGCGTTGGATTGGGCGTTGCGAGTTGTGAGTGGGCAGCGGGCGGCGACGCTTTCTTGTGCGTTTTCTTTGTCTTAGCGGGAATGGGAATGGGAATGGGAATATGTCGTAGGCGCTGAGGTGCTATCCGTCCATGCCAGGGCCCAATCCAGGAGCGAGTCAGACTGGCTTGGTCTTGGGCGGTGTTCCGTTTGTGTCTGTCTGGCTAAAAAAGGGAATGGAAGTCCAAAACGAGCGTTGGACTGCCAGGTGGACTGCCAGGTGGACGAGCGAGGGAAACGCAGAAGCGGACAAGCACACACGCACGCACGCACAGCACGCACAGCACACTCTCCCAGACGAAAAGACGAATCGGTCTTGAAAAACGACGGTAAGGTTGGGAGTATGTTTGCGTGTGGCGTAACGAAAATAGATAAGAAGAAAGAATCCGGACGGAAGGGGACTGATGAAGTAAGTCCTCGCTCTGCTTGGACGTCGGATCCAATTTCATGGAAAATGCAGACTGCAGAAGCACTGTCTTGTAGTCTTCCAATGAAAGTCGAAAGGCCAAGGTGTTGGTGGCACCTGGGCTCTGGGGCCTGGAAACAGCGGGAGCACCAGGGGAGCAAGCCGCCATCAAGCAGCAGCAAGCACGCACCCCAGGGCTTCATTCATCCCTTAAAAATGGAAGCACCGTGCCTCTCTGTGGCTCTGCCTCCTCACTCCCCTCCTCACTCCCCTCCTCACTCCCCTCCTCCCGATCCCCCTCCTCTCCAATTTAATTTTCCCTGCCATTATTACCCAGGTATCAGGAGGAAGGGGCGTCCAGTACGCTAGGTGTGGTACGCAGTAGCCTAGGTAGACCAGATGGGGGGAGATCTGCATTGGACTGGTACCTGGCTTGTCCGCATGTTTGTGTCCACGCACTGGCGTTCCTCCCTACACCACGACAGTATCACAATCACAACAGCTAAAGGCACCGCTTTGCCACATTTGCCTCTTCTACACCACTGATAACCTACCTAGGTACGCTGTAGCAGCTCTAGCAGAGCCCTCCAGAAGACCTCGGATTTTGAGAGATGGGCATTGGCAGCCAGGCGACTACTACTGTACTGTTTAAGCTCTCTGAGAGTCTGAGCGTGTGGGTGGGTGTTCCTGCTGTATTCCTGCTGTATTCCTGCTACAATATCTAACATGCAAGCATACAAGGGCAATGCCTGCTGAGCGGCCTCAGTGCAGTGGTGGCGCGAACCAACGAGCAGTTCCTGACTCTCAAGTGCTTGTTTCCGTCGTCGACACAAACACGTCCTTTGTCCTTTGTCCTTTGTCTGCACGCCTGCCCGTCTGCCCGTCTTCGCCTGGCACCACAACCTCAAACATGCGATGCTGCCTTGCACGTGGAAAAGACGGCATCGAGAATATTCTCACGGCCCATTCGGGCAGTCCACATTAGCTGCTTCCCGTCCACCGACTACCCCTAGCCCCTGTCTCTGGATCATGGATCCAGCCCTCGTCTAGATGGAGCGTTGGATGGGAAGTGGACACAGCATTTATTGGACAGACCGGTTCGACCAATCAAAGCCCTGTTTCGTCGCAAGTGCCGTCAGGGGCACCAGGGGGCGAGGAACTCACCAGCCCATGCCACTTCGGCGTTGCCACACTGCACAGTACTTAAGTACCCAGGTACCGACCGAGGTACCCACGGGCTCCCGCACCATGCGCAAGCCCGCATTAGGTCCTCTGGTAAACAACCTCCACCAAAACACCCAACAACTTAACTGAACAACTTACAATCCAGACACTCTTTCATGCACGCTCATGGTTACACCACACCACACACCCACACGCCCACAGTGGCACACACACACACACACACACACACACACACACACACACACACACACACACAAGCACATAATGATCGGCCGCCATCCCGTCGTGGAGTCTGGTTCTGTGACCCTGCTGCGCCCAAGGGAAACTGCATTCCCGCGTCATACCGACACACTCTGGCGGGTGTTTCTTTCTGTCGCCACCTCAGCTTGTCTCCTCGTCCAGTCTTCTTGTCCACTGATCCCCATCCGCCCGGGAGCTCACCTCGTGTGAGCTTGTCTAGGTGTCACTGATCGTCCTGGTGCGCCATCCCAAGTCATGAAAATATGAACGGGATATAAAAAGACACATGCAGGATTACCACCAGATAGACGAGCTTGGTGCCCCAGAAAAATCTTGGTAAAAAACGGCTGCCTCCCGGACAAGTTACAACAGGACATCTAACCACACAGCCCACACAGCCCACGTTGCTCCCGGCTTCTGGTACCCCGCAACCCGCTCCTAACTGTTACCAACATCAACCTTCGAAACGTTGGTTGGGCTATTTTGTCTGAGCAGTCTCTAACCAGGGTCCCGGTGACAGAACACGTGCGGCCGCCATTGTTGTGCCTCCCACCCCCCCTCCACCCCTCCACCGGCAAGGATTGGCAACGATTGGCTGGCAGTCGCTAGCGGCGCCAGCCCGCAATCAAGCTTGCTTGTCACAGGCTTCGTGGGAGGCCAATCGTGCCGTTGTCATATCCGGTCTCGCAGAAGTTTATCTACCCGGATGTGACTCTGCCATGGCTTCCAGTATCAAGATTCTTAGATTTGCGATAGCTAGCACCAAGGTCTTTGCCGGCCCGCTCAGATTTCATTCCACTTCTCCAAGTCCTGTGTAGCGCACCAACACCGCCAGGATGAATCAGTGTCCTTGACGCGTATATTTCCATATGTCTCAGGACCACCAAAATGTAGCAAGCAATAACCTCGGGCCCGGCAGCCGGGTTGGATGACGTTGGTCCAACTTGATGGACTCCGTCTTCTTCTATAGATTACGCCACAGCTCGCGCAGGTGTGAGACGTTGTCTAGCCGCCGGGCAAATAATCGTCCATGCCGTTTCAGAAAAGCATACGACAATTACGTAGATACGGTGAGGCGGCTTAACTAGCAACAGGCGCCACTCAAAAGTAACAGAGTAACAGATCGATACCTAAGGATTTGCCAAGAGCAACATTGAATGAGAAGTAGAGCTTTCTTGCACCCTTAAACAATTTTGGCATTTAACCCATTCAAGCTATTAAAGATGCCTGATCTCTACAAAGAATCAACGGGATTCGGCGGTTTCCTCACAGTGGGCCCCATCAACGCCCTGATAGTGCACTGTATGTTTGTATGGCTTGCTTCTTGTTGTGGTCATCCCCTGTGGTCCTCAATTGGTTGGCTTAGACACAAGACGTGTGTAACATTCTTCCAAGTAGAATTGGGTTGACCGTTGTGCTCTGGGTTTTCAAAATGTGGATGGAAGCTAAAAGGCCTCATGAACTCGGACGATGTAAAGTGTCATCGGCGTATATAACTACCCTAGGGTACCAAGACTATATCTCAAATAGATGAGGGGAGGCAAGCCCCAATCAAGTTAATAAATCAAGCATCTGACAACTCAAGCTAGTATTTCTGCCTACTCGGCTGCTCCGTGTGGAGAGGCACCTTGTTGCTACCTAGCTAGATATCTCTAGCTATTAAATTCTCTTGCCCTCTTATGTTGTACGTAAATACTGACGAGATTTTTCATTGTGCGTAAGTCATCAATCTTCATAAATTCGGAGATGAATCTCTAGCGGCATGCACATACTTCAGTTCCGTTGGAATTTCACAAATTATATCTGCTTGTGATACTTCAACGCGTTAACCATGCACTACCAAACAAACATGACTTACAATTTCAGCGGGGTGAATCAGTGCGTGGTGGAAGGAGGAGGTATGCTTATGCATTCAAAGGGAAAATTAAAAAAGTCTAGAAAAGTCTTGCATTCTATTCTACTCACAACCATTGCATGCTGTAGTTAGCGCGGCTGCCATGGGCGTAGACGCATCCCACCACAAGCCAGTCGTCCTGCATCTGCTTGCTGTCAAAGTCCTTTAATGATAAACTGCTCTTAAGCTACAGCGCCTTTTAGTCGGGACTGGGATCCAGATGCAAGCCCCCTGGCCCCGCAACCGCCCTTACACGCATTGAACATCCGTTAAAGGACTGTTACAATAAGGATATTCTATAATCTAGCCTCTTAGTCTTTAAGGGAAAATAGTAGAAACATAGAAGTTTTTAAATTAATTAAAGTACTCTACGCCTTCCCTAAAGGATATCGTATAAAGTAAGATAATAAATTTTAGAAGGGGGTTTTAATCTTTTTTTAAAGAAAGTTACACTTGTAGCGCACTCTATAGATTATTTAGACTCCAAGTAGTACAGTGGTCTGGCCTTATAATCGATAAGGGAACCGATAAGGCACTAGACCGACTACCATTGTACAGTAGACTACAGAGTACCAATCGAGGTAGGGAACGCTATTACTTGAGCTCTAACGTGGCCTGAGCTTCATCTTACAGTCTGGCGATGAGGACAAGAAGCCACGTTCCTTCCGCTCACTCCGTGGATATCCAATAACTCCCTTGGCCAATCCCGGCATCTGCTTGCGGCGATGACTGCAAAATAGACAGCAGGATACAACTTTGGAAGCGCGACCAGTCAAAGTGCACCCGAAACACCCACCGTCAACATCACCACCAGCACAGGGAGCCCGCCGTCCAACACCACACATCAGCCACCGAGCAAAAGGCCCCCGGGCCCAGCCACGCCCTGCCACCATGTACACCTCCCTCGTACGGGCGCAGAATGTCTTTGGCTTCTTCACCACCGTGGCCTTCGCCGTCGCAGCCCTCATAGCCGCCACCGACTTCTTGGCGCCGCGCACGCCGTCGGGCACCATCAAGCCCACCAACACGCAGGTCGTCATGGGCAGGCCGCACTACTACTCGACCAAGAAGGAGGAGTACGCCAGCATCAAGTTCAGCCTCGACGCCGACCTCAGCTCGCTCTTCACGTGGAACACCAAGCAGGTCTTTGTCTACGTCACGGCCGAGTGGCCCTCCACCACCGCCGCGGGGGCCACTGAGAACGCCAACGTCACCAACCAGGCTGTCATCTGGGACCAGATCATCACCGCCCCGAGCTCTGACCACCTCGCCAAGTACGGCCCTGCCACGCTGAAGAAGCTGAGGAAGAACGCGGCGGGGAAGCCTATAGACCCAAACAGGTAAGCAGCGACAGGAAGCGGGCGTGGGGGAAAAGATGTGAGGTAGGAGAAGGGCAAAGGGAGAGACCGGTGTGGCTGACATGAACAACCGAAACCAACAGAGGCAAGCTCTCCATCAAGAACCAGCGTCCCAAGTACCAGATCACACACCCCTCGTCACGCATCGCCAACACCGACGACGTCAAGCTGCGTGTGCACTACAATGTCCAGCCGTGGGTCGGCGCCCTGACCTGGGACCAGGGGCGAGACTACGGCAAGTGGAAGGCCATGGCCGGTGGCGAGAGCGCCGCCTTTGCCCTGCCCGCCATCAAGAAGAAGGAGAGCGCTGGTGACACCAAGAAGAAGAGCACGGCCAAGCCTAGGGCATAGGTTGGCAAGCGGGCCCAGCGATTGCTGGCATCTATTCAAGGGCGTCAGGTTTCTCGGATTGAGGGAGGGGGGGAGGAACGATTCTCGATGTAGATGAAGCCAGCCCATGGAAGGATTCTTTGATGTTGGACCGAGAGGCTTGGATACTGGGGGGATACATCGCTTATTGCAAGATGGACCAGTCCCATGTGCGAGCCCAACAGCCTGGTCATTTGGCGTTGTTCGCGTGAATCGAGGCCGACGCGAAGGCTGCCTGCCGATGCTAGGAGAAAATATAACTACCATTTAGCATGTCACTACTGTCGCTGTCCAAGCGCTTGCTATTCTGTGCTCTATCACTTTTCTTGCACGTTCCATCGCTGTTCCCATCGCTGTTGCTGTGCTTTAGCACAGTCAAGTTCTATATCCATTCCCGGAAGAAATGATCTCAACCCCGAAGGAACCTACTAAGCTTCCTCGATAACATTGCGTTGACTCGAAATGGGATCACCCCTGTCTTCCGCCTCCTGCATACCTCCATGGTCATCTATCTGGTTTCGTTCTTCTCCGTATACATCCCGACAAGTACGATCCCTCCACACAGTGGTAAACGCCCAAATACCCCGCGTTTTTTTTAAAAAAAATAAAAATAAAACAAAAACAATGTCTGAAGACAGGGCACGTGGCCTCAGCCTTGTGTCCCTGGTCATCAGCCTCTGTCTTTTGCTTTTTGTCTAGCTCCACTCGGGTCATGGGTGTTAGGGTAGGTGGAGGGATGAAGGCAATCGTTTGGTTGAGCGGATACTTGGTCGGTTGAGGCTGTCTATGGAAAATACCTGGGACTGCAGTAAAATTCAGGCCGTACGCCGTCACCTAGCTCTGAGCAGCAGCAGGCGACTGCTGCGGTCTTCCGCTACCTCTATTGCCACGCGGGGTCGAGGACGCCCGGCCGCGTCCTCCTCTTCCACGGCCGCGGCCTCTACCGTTGGCATCTAAGCCCGCAGGCGGTGGATAGGCGTTGTACGATGGCTGCTGCGCCGTTTGGCTTACAGCATTTGGCGTTACACCACCACCGCCGCCTCGTCCGCGTTGGATGCCGCCTCGCCCGCCTCTAGCGAAGCCGTTCGGGGGACCTCCGCGCCCGCCTCGCTGGTAATCCTGCTGGGGTGTATGGTTCGGCGAAGGCCGGTACACCAGGTTGCTAGGCTGGATGTTGAGGGTCCCCCGCTGCGGTGGATGGCCGTTGTGGCCTCCGCGACCACGACCGGTGCCGTTGGAGCCATTGAGCGCACCGCGCCATGAGCCGGTCAGCGGCGGAGGAGGTGCAGAGTCGCGGAACTGTCTGCCTCCAGGCGTGCCGTAACCACCGCTCGCGACGAGAGTGGTAAGCGATGAGTGAGGGGCGCGCGCCATAGCAGCCTTGGATCCAATGAGAACCTGTCTGTCCGTCAAGTTGAGGACAGACGAGGATGAAACCGTCTGGCCGCGGAAAAGAGGGCAGCGCCCGTCCAGAGTATTTCCACTCATAAACGTTACGTCAAAGAGGACATCGAGGAGGTTTTGGCTGCCCGTCCTGCTAATGCCGACCACGGTTCCTCGGGAGGCGATAGGGACCTTACCGGAATCATGCGCATAAACAACCCGATCTCCCAAGTGGAACCGCTGGTTCCCAAGTCGGGTCTCTGCATCCCCGGGCTTCAAAAGTGCGCTACGCGGCGCTCCCTTGATAGTCAGCGGAGTGGTGTCTTGGCAAGCGTTCAATGCCGCCTCGGATGCTTGAGCGAGCTCCATGACGACATTCGAGTCGAGCTGTTCAGCTTCCAGTGGCACCTTCACAAAGCTGTTCGTACCAACTGACTTGAGCCACTGACCAATCTCCTTGACCCTGGTAGTTGCTGTGGTCTCGTCGGGCCAGATATCGGTCGCTTGGACGTCCCGGCTCTGCACGTTCTTCTGCAGCCCCGCAAAGAAGTCTGGAAACATGACCATGTAATCTGTGACCAACTTGATCGCCGCCCTGCTGAACTCCCATCCCGACTCGGACTTGCGAGTGAAGCCGAGCACCTTCAACTTCTTCGAATCAAACTTCAAGTTCAGCCCTAGATTGACCTTGAGATCGCCCACGCTGAGGACTTGGTAGGAAGAGGTTATCTTGCTGAAGGCTAGGGGGTGGAGGTGCAGATCCTTGGCGACTTGATACGATGGAGAGTACCTATTCTCACGTTCGCTTTTTTGAATAATCTGCCTCGCAAAGTCGGGTTCCTTGTTCTTCATCTTGGAGATGGCGACGTCCAGCTTCTTGTCGCTGTGGCCAGTGACCGCAAGAGGCCGACCGTACGCCACGTCCCCCAGATAGAAGGCGTGAGAGCCAACGGGAAATTCCTCCTCAACAGGCAGGGCTGCTCTCTCTGTGAAACGCTCATCCTCGTTGACGACGTCGTCGACAATGGTCTGTGACGCGTAGAAGTCCCGCATGCCTGGTATCTCGCCAAACTCCTTGACGGTGGCGCCTTCGTCGGTCTTGATCAATCCCTTGAGCATCTCGACGTGAACCATGGACTCGACGTCTCCGATCAAGATGCCCAAGCGCTTGCTGTAAAAGTCCTCCCAATACCTAGAGTTTTTCAGCCAGTCGTCGATCTCCCTGTTGGAGTGATCTCTCATGACGACTTGCCCGGACCCGTCTTCTGACAAGGTGAAGTCGAACATCTCGTCAGAGACACGGACGATCTTGGCTTCTTGGAGGAATGGGAACCCGACATAACACCGCTTGCCAAGCTTCTGTTTGGCATGCTCAACTTTAGTCCGCACGGCTGAGTCGGATAGCGTGACGACCATGCTTTCATTGCGACTGTCCTGCTGGAAGACATTGACTCCGTGGAAGCCCAGTGTAGCAGTGTAGGGCAGAGTGGCCAGACTTGGGAAGCCAGCCAGAGCCGAGACGCTAAGCATGGCTCCCTTCATCAGACCCTGTCGATAGTTCAAACCATCCGTTGGTGGGAGGTCGAATATGTTCTCCACGCAGTGGCAGTGGGGGATATCAGGGAATATGCCCGTCAAGGACGACGGATAGACAAAGTCGTATTCACCCGAGTAGGTGAACTTGATTGGGACGTTGAAACCATTTCTGGACTTCTCATCTTCGGACAGCAAGTCGTTCTTGGTAGCCATTGCGTCAAGGAGTCGCTTTTCGTCGATGAAGGGAATCTTGATGACAGCCTCCCAGTCCTGCTTCTTGCCATTCATGTCCAGTTCAAAGTCTCTGGGGTAGAAGTCGATAATAGGTGAGCCAGGATTCGTCATGAGATCCCAGTAGACGGTGGGTACGATCTTTTTGCTTCGGTCGGGAAGCACACCCATCAGCTGCTCGAACGGCCGGAAAGGTTGGCCCAGTTTGAAGTTCATGTCGGCAGTCAACCCCTTGATAACGTCCGAGATCAAGGGAGAGTAATGGTACTGGTAGAACCAGGGCCATGAGCAGATGCCACGATAATAGTAGAACAGTACCCATTGCAGTCCCTGTACGTAATTCTCGGCGAGCTTCCTCAGCTCCACTTCCTTGTTTCCCGCCCACTCAGGGAATTTCTCAGCATAGTACTGATCCTTCCACTCCTGGAACTTCTGTTCATAGAGAACATCATACTGAGCTTGGGCTTCTTCTGCCGTCACATCTTGAACCTCGGCGTTGTCGTACTTTTTGACAATCCGATTGATAGCGAGTTGGGATTCTTCTTCGAACTCCTCGGCACCTTCACCGTCGTCCATTGCTGGACTCTCGGGGAAGGTTAGCACCAGATGCCGATGCCCATCGTCGTCTTCCTTTGTCTTCCAATTAATACGAGCGCTATCGGCAAATTCTTGAACAAACTTGCGATCAGCGGCCTTCAGGCTGATGCCAAGATCCAGACTCTCAGAGGTCCTTTTGGTAAGGAATGGCTTGATTTGTTCTTTCCACAGCTTCTTCTGCTCTGATGTGATGTCGAGTTTGCCCTTCGGCTTGGGCGCTGCATCCCCGTTCCCGATCTTTCGCTTGGCCTGGAACCACTTAGAGCTCTCGACCTCGTGCTCAAAGAACCGGTACTCCTCCCTGCTGAGTTCTTCGAGGAAGACGCCCAGGCGCTTCAAGTTCATGGCACCGCCCTCGTTGATGTAGCCGTCGCATTTCGGCAAGACGGACTTATATATTCTGAACATCATCGCCAAAGCGCCTTCATTGATGTGTATCCGCGGTAGATTGGGCAAGAAATCGTTGCCAACAAAGAACGCCATGAGAATAAAATCGTCGATCACCCGCTCCATGTCGAATGGAAAGCTCAGCTTGTTCGCGCCGTCCTGCTTGAAATCTTGGAATTCCAACTCAAGATATTCTCTGACAATGCATAGATGCATGAGATAGAAGTTCTGATGCTCTAATTCTTTCGACTGCACCTTGGACTGGCGGCCGAAGGTGACCTCCTCACGGAGGAGGCAGAAGTGAGGATCATGGCTGAGCAGACCCAGCATGATCAGATCGGCATCTAGGCCGTATAAACAGTGCCGCATGTTGGGGTGGTAGTCCGGCTGCGCTCTTGCGTTGCGAATGTACTCCATGATCTTGTGTTCACCCTCGCCGGGGACCTCGTGGCCGGAAAGCACGATTTCACAGCCTTGCCATTCCTTGTCTTCGGAGACCTTCTTGTTGATGAAATACCTGAGTTGCAGCGACAGCTTGGCCATGAACTCTGTCCCCGGCGTGATGCAGTTGCTGTCGAATGGTTCCTCCTTAGGCAGTTCTTTCCCTTCTCGGACCGCCTTGTCTCTCGCCTGCTCAGCATCCAGCGCGGTCCTGAAACGGCGCGCACGCTGCTGGTTCATCTTTGCGCGGGGCGCAACACCATCCACGGCCATGAAGAAGAGCTGTTTGGGTTTGATTTTGCCAAATAGGTGTTCAATGTAATTGAAGATGCGAATGAACATCTCGTCCTCGCTCAGGCGGAACTGGGTATCGCCCGAGTCCTTGTGGGTGCAGTTGTGGATGATTCCGTTCATGTCGAGGTAGAGGCAGTCGAACTCGGGGATTCGATTCTCTGCTATGAGCTGGGAGATGGAGGGGTACCGCTCTGAAAGCCATCTGAAGAACTTGGGAACACCCATCGTCGCGTCGTTGGCAGGGTCGCCGCCGCGTTGCAGGTTGCTTGCGGAGTTGCTCGTTCGAGTCGAAAAAGGAAAGGATACTGTACGGCACGATAAATAGGGCCGATTTTGGAGGAAAATCGAACGCAAGCTTCAGCAAGGCACCAGTTCAAGAATGCTGGCACTGGTGGCAATTCGAAGTTGTCGCACAGGTTTGTACACAAGAGACAAACTCCAAAAAGAAATGGGAAGCCAGTTCACGGTACTGTGGTGAGAATAACAGGGGGATGGAGGTTGGCCTTGGGGGACGGGTTAGACGAAGGGGCGGTGAGGTGAGGTGAGTGAGATGGTGGGAATGGTGAAGTAGAAGAAGGTGGTTTTGTTCAGAACGAGCAAAGCCACGATGATGATGCGACAAGCCTGCCGCCAGGCTGGCAAGGCAGACTACCTAGTCTACTTGCTGTATGCGCAGAGGGGAGCTGGGGCCAACCACTCCAAATGTCTTTCCAGCTTTGGCACACGGGCCACAGCTTGTTCTGGCTTGGGTTGGCGGGGCGGGTGGTTGTGGGGATAGGACCCTTGTGACGATTAGCACGTTGGCGATTTTTCACTCCCTCGGCCAGATTTTAATTCACTAGGTAGGTAGGTTATGTCACCAGTGCTAGGCCCATCAGCAGTTTAGCTTTCACAGCTCTGGAACCATGACCGTCCCAACCCCAAGGCATCAAATCAAAATCAATTCAGACTGGTTAGTACGTTGACCTTAGATGTCAATTTGGTATGTGCCGGACTGTATACAAAGAGTTTTAGACTGTAGGCCGTCGTGCAGACAAGAAACTTGTACTGTCATTTCTACAAAGTGCATTCTGCGCATTTACAAATCCAAGGCAAAGTACTTACCCAGGTAGACAGTCCCACATCATGCCTTCGTTGCCAAATTGAAATAGGTATCATTGTTCTGTACTACCACCGCCCCGTTTCACCATTGCGCCTTGAAGAGGGCCTGTTACTCTCACTCAGGACCGCGGGGAGCTGGCTGAGCCCCTATCAACCACCCAACCCCTGCCGTAAGGCTACCCACTGCTGCATCCCTGAGCTGGTCCCTCTTCCTAGCCCTCTGTTGCTGCTGCTCCGCCGACTCATCAGCAGACACCGACGCGTCGGAAACCCTGCCCTGCGCCGTGGTGTTGAAATTCGACAATGCCGTGAGGTTGCGCTGCGCGGAGCGCATGCTGGCCCTGGACAAATCGAAAAGCGACATGGGAGCCTCCTCGGAATTGTGACGCATCGAGGACGACGCCGGCTGCCTGGCCGGAGCCGTGGCGCTGCGAGCTGGCGCATTAAACCCGCCGGGCATGGTGTGCATGTCCGCGGCCTCGTCCCAAGCATCCTCCTGCTCCTGCTCGGCGTTGATGGCCACGTCGAGCTCCTCCTCAGTGCGGCGATATGTGTTGAGGATCTCTGACAAAGTCGCGGAAGGGGCCACCCGGAGAGCGGTAGCCAGACACTCGATCCTCTGCTCCAGGTGCCGTATGTCGGGGTTGCCGCTCGCAGTGCCTAGATGGGTAGGACGGACGGTCCGCGAAGTGCGGCGGTACTTGCCAGCTTGTAGTGCAGCCCTCCACGACCAGTCATCCTTTTGGGCTGAAGATGATGCAGCCTTATTCACCAAAGAGCCGCTGCTGGGCTTGCGACTCAAGGGTTGTAGTGGTCTGCCTAGAGCTGCGACGCGGTTGACGACGTAGGAATACGCAGTTTCGAAGTCGTCCTCCGTCAAGGCTGCATCGATGCACATCGCCGTGATGCGCCTCTCGGCGTGCAGTATCTCTTGCGGCTCCATTTCAGGAGTGAGTGTGCAATGGCCTGACTTGTCACGAACTGTCAGGCCGGCTCCCACCATGTTGCGGCCCACTTCGACAAGGTCTTGAATGTTGGTATAGCTCTTCGGATTTTGTTCCAGGACCTTTACGATGATGGAGATGGGATCCTGATGAACACGTAGGACAACCGGCGTGAATGGCTCTCCCTGCTTTAGCACGAGACGATAGTCACTCAAAGCATGGGTCGCTTTGAGAAGGGCTTCGATTCGCTGTGTAGCCACAAAAGACCGCTCTATGGTCTTGGGAAAGGCATGCAATCTGATCAAATGTCAGTCGCGGCTATCTTGGGCCACACCGATTTCCCACATTACTTACATGTCGTTGCATTTCTTGACGCCTCCCCTCGTGCGGTTGGGGTTGGATGCATTGTCATAGGCACTCATAGCAGCGGCGTATATCGTGTCCTGTAGCACCTTTTTGGACAAGGGCTGTTCTGTCGAGTCTTCGTAAAGAGATTGTGCTAGCGAATATCCTGTTCAAAAAAGTTAGATCATGGCAGCCACCCTCGGAAGGAAACACCGATACTACATACGGGTATGCGCCAAAAGAGCCTTCAGAATCTCTACTTCCAGGAATTCACGGCTGACTCGTCCGAATATCCCGCAACAGTGCTGGTCTTCCCCCGGAACCGAGTCTTCTTCTGCGCCCCAATCTCTCAGCCATAGAATCTCATTTCTGGCTTTGAGCCAGAACCTGTCGTCCGAGTTCGGACCGTTCTCACTGATGGCATGTATCAGTTTCAGAGCCTCCGTCTTCTGTTCACGCTCGTCCTGTAACAGAGCTAGTTCACCAGCCCTTCTGAGAGTGCAAGGCAACCCGGCGCGAGTCGCAAGAAAAGCGCTGACGACCAGCGCGGATAAGAGGGTCGTAGCTAGCTTGGATGGCTTTGTGAGGACGTTGTTTTCGTCGAGGAGATTGTTTCGAAGGTGAGTGATATTCTTTGCGAACATGATATTAGTGCTGCCAAGGTCCGGGACTGGGGTCAGGTTGGATGCCGCAGTCTGTAATGGCGGCAGAGGGTCGTCTAGAAGTTTTGTAACCTCGGCAACGATAGTATATGCGCCTGTCAGCGCCTCTGTTGTTGCTTCTGAAATCAGGTATGCCGAGGCCATAGCAGCGCGAGCATATCTGCGCTCCAGGTACTGTTGCTTCTCCTCATTTAGCCACATCTGGCCATATCCGCCCAGGTCGGCGTCCTCTGGCGAGTGCCAGTGATCAATTGCTTCGACCGCGACCCTCCAAGTACTTGATGCATGGGCAGTGAGCCACACTAGCATCTGCTCCCAGCCAGGGCATATTAGTCCATCCTCGTCGGCGTCCTCTGCTTCCGCTTCAACCTCGCTTTTGGTGGCCCACCTCCTTTCGCTATAAAGCCACGGCCCTAACAGACCTCGGAGATCCCGAGCAATGTAGCGATGGTCCTCTTCCCGCTGGCCGGTTTGTGACAAGAGCAAGTCGACAGCCGCACAGTCGCTCAGGTTTTCGAAAGCAGACAGTGTCACCGAAATGCTGTAGTCGGGATAGTATTCGTAATTTCTTCTGAGAAGCGGCAGCAGTACCGAAATCGTCCAGGTTCGGATGCAAGGCGAGTGGTCAAGGAAAGGCAAAAGCAAGCCAGGTAACTGGGTCAGGAGCCCAGCCTCCTCGTCCACATTGTGCGCCCGGCGCAGCAAGAATAGTGTGAGCAGGTCATCCTCAGCTTCAGCCGGTGCTTCTGGCCATGATAACTTCTGCAGGTGCAGCTTGCGGACCTTCTTGACTGCTTCCTCCTCGCTGATGTGTTCCACGGGTGATTTGTCCACGTCCCAATGCTCATGTGTGACGTATTCCTCCTTTTCGATCTCGTCGATGAACGAGACGTACTCCTCGGACTTCAAGGTCTCGGGCAGGTAAGTGAGCAGAATGCGCAGGAGCAACTCCTTTCGCAACACGGATCCATGTTGCGCTGCGACGAAGGACAGGCTGTCGAGATCCGCTTTGGCGGCAAGGTGGGCGGCGAGAAGGACAATCTTCGGGGCTGAAAGAACGAGACTCATGGTGGGAGATCAGCGCAGCACATGCTCTCCCGTTTTCCTTAGAGAGCTTCGATCAAGAGAACAGCCTCATGACTGGAATATATGTCTCCCGGCTACAAAACAAGCAGGGAGGTTCCAGGAGCTTGGCGCTGAGCTCTGTACGTATAGCTGTCGCATTCCCTGGAGGTAATCAAGATCCCGGTCGCGTTAAGGTGGCGCCCGTGGCTAGTGGGAAATACAGTACGGAGTAGCTGCCGTCCTGGCAACACGGGCTGCACGGGCACTGTGCACCCTTCGGCAGGCAGGACGGCCGCCTGGAAGCTCCACCATTGCCAATCGCGAGGTCCGGATTCGACTTCATACCATCATCTGGCGATGCGACACGAGTGACTTCGCCGGCGACTTTCTCAAGCAAACCCTCGGATAACACAACCACACCTGAACCATGGCATCAGGATATGGGCTGAACGGGGGTGAGTTCACTCAGGGGCACCAATGGGCCCTGCCGGCAGAGTTAGAGACATCTTATTGACCGTGCTGTCCGCCAGGTCCGTCCCGATGCTTCCCCTTCTGGCAGGAGTTACTCGGATGCTATGTCGTCAACACAAACTCTGACGATGCCTCGGGCAAGAAGAAGTGTGCTCCTGCACTGGAGGACTACTACGAGTGCATGCACCACAAGAAAGAGGTCGGCCAAGCCCAGGAGAGCTACTATGTCAGAGCACACCAGGACTAACTGCGCTTATTTTGTAGGCCGCCCGAGTGATGGCATTACAGGCAGCGTACAGGAAGGCAGAGATCAACCAAGGACGAGAAAACGCGCCAACCGCGGGGCAAATACGGAACCTCGGCCTACTGAACAAGGACGAGGACACGAAGAAGGTTCTTGGGGCGAGCTCATAGACGGCGGGGAGATGTCGCAGCCTCGTTATACAGCTGAAGACAGACGCTATCACTCGAATAGAATTGGGGAGCTCTTGGGTGTCCGACAAGATCGATCAGTCCACACTCTGTCTGGTCTCAGGTTCGCATCTACCTGCAAGTGAAGATGCCTGACCGGGCTTGTTCAGGTGGAAATAGGCTGATTTCATGGAGCCGTGAGATCTTGCATCGTTCCAGACGTCCTTTCCAGCCCAGCCAAGTCTTAACCGTTGCATGCTGTTTTCCTCATAGGGGAGCTAGCTCCCCGTTCTCCTGGTGGGCTTCGAATTGTGCTGCCATTTGGGGAGGGGCAGGGGTCAGACAGGTCGAAGCTTCCTTCCCTGATACAGAACACTTCTAGGCTGAGGCTGCAGCAGTGAATGCGAGAGAAATTGCCCTTGGGTCGGACCAACGCCTGTATTTCCTTCACCCCTCCATCATCCAAGCCTGCTTTGCCCCCAAAAGATATTGACTCAAGGCAGGCAGCTCTACCTTGGGAGGACTTGGTTTCTTCAGGTCAAGTTCAATCTCAGCCAGCCAACACACTCGCACCCGTCCACAATGTCAACTTCTGCTTGATGCCAGAGCCCTTTGCTGAATTCCCATGTCAACCGAATTGAGTGGCTCTTGAACCACAGTCGACAGCCGTTGGTTCAGCCCAAGATGCCTTCGTTTCGTGGCATAGACATCTCCATCCTCGCACCGTCAGAGTTGGCAGGTTGCCCGAGTATCCCCATCCCGAAGGGGCTTCAGTTCAGCTGGGAGCCCGAAAAGACCTCAACGAGGATCCATCTCGAGTGCCAAAGATCAATCCAACGGTTTCAGTGTACATCCCCTCCGTGCCAGGTTCGGACAGCCCCACTCCAGTGTCGGTTTGTGGGGGTTACTAATTTCGAAAAGGAGCCCAATTCTGCATCAACTACGCTGTAGAACGGGAACCGAGCCCCCCAAGTCACCTTTTCTTCAAACTCTCCATGAATGGAAGACAAATCACCTCGTGGGGCATCAACCCCAAGGTCAAGGTCAAAGGCAGAGTCGAGAAGGCACTGTACGAACCCAGCGACCGATGGAATCAAGAAGAGGGCGGGACGACAATTAAGCCCGAGGGAATCGAGGCCAGGTACTTCCACTTTATGGGAGACCAACAGAAGAAGTCCGTGGCCGAGGAGGGTGGGCTGATCGAGATTCTGGTCTTCCGGGCCAGAGGCCGCAAGAGGAGGGCTGCCAAGCTGGACCAGTACAGGCATCAGGATAAATACGGAATTTCGTAAGCTTGTCCTAGTCCTGCGCGCTCCTGTTGGTACCTCGCTAACGGCAGACGACCAGCACACCCAGCGGTGGGTTACTAGACAATCCGCAAGACGTCACTTTCTTTGACTTCCACCTCATCGATGCCAAAGACGAGCCCTTTGCGAGTTTTCGGTTCCATTACCGTTCCTCGGAGAACCTACGCCAGCTTAACCTGATCCCTCGCGACGACTCAAACATCTTAAACACATTCTCCACCAGCAAGTTTACGGACTGCATCGACCTCAGTCCTGACGTCAGCATCGGTGAGGTCGTAATTGAAAAGAGCCCAAGTCCATCCCAAATCTCCCGGCCTGTTCTTGATGAGTCGGTCTTCGATGCCGACAGCAGCTCCAGCGATGATCAGCTAGATCCGGCTCAGCATAGCAAGCTTCGCAAAGAGAAAGTATTTGTCCTCAGGACCCCTCCACAGTTGCGCCCAGGCTTCGAAACCAGCCACAATCTACCTCAGCCCAGCAAATCTCTCCGGGATGGTTCTACGGAGGGGATCCCGGACTCCTATCTCCAACGGCCCCTGCCTGATCGGCCACTCCCCGACCTGCCCGTCGGCGTACCAAATGAGGTTTGCGGCCCGTCGCGGAAGACATCCACTGCTTCAATTGCAACCTCACTTCTCAGCTACGTCAAAGACGGCTCGTTCTTGGACGAATCGGTTGAGTACGGCCATGCCCAGGAGGTTCCCGTATACAGGGCCAAGACAGACGCCTCCCCCGCCCAACGTTATCAACATGATCCGGACGACCTACCGGTATCCGACTACGAGAACTATTTGTCATCTGAGGATGAACCAGAGGTCAACCAGTCTCAACCAGCCTTTGTGGGAAAGCACCCAGCTGGCAGTGGAAATAGACTGCGCAACCACACGGATTTTCAGAGTAGCAAAAATGCATCACCTGAGAAGAACACCAAGACTGCCGGTCCAGAGACTAGCAAGTCCGTGGTGAACATCGGGGACAGATGCATCGACTTTTCCAGGTTTCCGCACCTTCAGCTGGACGAGTACGAATGGATTCGCCGGTCGCCTTCTCCCAAGGCCTCGCCTCGCCGGGTGCTGAGCCCAACCCTTGGTCGGCTATGGGATACGCTGCGCCGCAGCCGGTCTCGCTCACCAACAAGGCAGCCGTTGCGCGAGGCACCGATTCGCAACTTGTCAACACCGCACCTTCCTGGCCAAGACGGAGACGAGAAGTATGGCAATTGGATCTAGTGTGGTTCAAATCTGCAGGCGTCGGAAGGAGACGAGGGAAAGCCCCGGAGCGTGACCGTCCCTCGAAATTGTAGTTGTGCGAAATACCTCCGACCGTCATCGTGGGCGAGGGAAGATCTTAAAATGGCAGACAGACGCTAGTTTCTTGTCCAGAGGAGGTTAGACAACAATACAATAAGAATAGAATGGCCTCTGTAATTGCATTTCTTCCTCCCACAACATCTACCACCATTTCTCGAAAAGCACTCGATGCGGTTCTAGGCCCAATCCACGTGGAGAAGTCAACTTCTCGACGAACTCGTCCGTCATTGCAGGCACTCCACATACGTAAACGGCGGCGAACCGCTTGTCGTCACCGATCGCGTCTGCAATGTCGTCGATAGTGATCCGTCGCCGCTTGAACGCGATGCCCAGGCGGTCTCCCACGGTCTCCTCCTCTAGGGCGTCCTTCCCACTGCCCTCGATACTGGCTGGACGCCCGCCGCCTCCAGGTGTTAGGAATAGGCTTAGTCGGCCCTTGAGTGCGCCGCCGTGGTTGAAGATCCCGTCCAGGCGATCCAAAAACAAGATCTTGCTGGAGTCGCGCTGGCCCTCTCCTGGGTCCCTTGTCGAATACAGAAACTCGACGTGGTGTCGCGGGTCTGGACGCTCGGCGAGGTGGCTCGCGATGCTCATCAAAGGATTGATTCCGACGCCGCCGGCGATAAAGACGATCTTGCGGAGTGTCTTGTACCATTAGTCCAACATTAGTGTACTTAAGAGCTTTCCAATTGGGATCCGGTGGTATTGGTGCAGAGAGACGATTGGAGGTGGTGTGGGTGTCCACGGCGAACAGTTGAACTCACCATCGGCTGAATCCCCGGGGGCGGCCAGACGAAGCTGCCGCCGACGCGGACGAGCAGCTCTGAGGACAGGATCTCGCCCGCGGGCTTCCAGAGGTACTGGGCGGGCGGGTTGTCTGGCGACTTCTGCACGGCGAGCTCAAGATAGGGCTCTGGTGCGGTGGGTGGTGTTGGGGAAGCGGAGGGGGCCGTGCCTTGTTCTGTTGGGGCGGCAGTGCTGCTGGCGGGTGGTGCCTGCTTCTTATTCTGGGCCTTGGAAGGCGCAGAGGTGATGGTGAAACCCCCTGGCTTGCTGATGCCCGGCACGAAGACGTCTAGCCACTGGCCTGGGAGGAACTATTCGTTGTGAGTGAGCGTGTTAGGGTCTCATTTATTGATGCCGTACCACCAGCCCATCTTCCAAATGCAAACAAGTGATAGCAGAGTCCCTGTGGTCGGAATAACTCCTGTCTATGTGGTCATCTTCTATTGGGGGGGGGGGCGAGGGTGCCCCATAGGAGGATGGGGAGAGATGCCGAAGCTGCTGCGCATATGAGACAGCCGAGCAGGCCCGTAGCTCGCTTAGCGCCCTTGTGCGGAAGTAATTCGACTGGTTCGAGGAGGAAAAGGTGGTTTCGATGAATACAGCATGTCTCTCACGAGGCGCTCTGTCAAACATGGTGCAGGCGTGCTCACCTTGATGCCCCCCACGGAGGGCGGGATGGCAAGTCGGAAGGCGCGGATTGAGGGGTTCACCTCCTCGATCTGCTTGAGGATGACGGTGTGGAGCGACTGTTGATTGCGTGGACCACTGAGTAAGTAGCCATTCCCATTAGGAGGATCCAGCTGCACCATTCCTTACCGGGTCACGAGGCTCGGTCGCGGTCCTCTCGGAGTGGTCTGGTTTCGCCATCTTGGTGGTGTTGCTAATGCCGCGCGACGTATTATTCTTCAGGCTCGGGAGCGCGGCTCGAAACAGCGGCAGTTTGGACGCTCTTAATGGCGAGAACAACATGGGAAAGATAGGCAATTGACATTATAAATCTCGAATTACCTATGCATTCATGCAATCCTGCCTGTGTTGGCGAGTTCTGCGGTCGACTGGATGATTGGATGAGATTGTTACGTTAATGTGCAGCCAAGACGCTGCAAGGCTGCTGCCACGGTCGTCAACTGTTCTACGCGAGGCAGCTCTCGCACCATAGGGGAAGGTTCTGCTTCAAATTAGATCCCAGACCCTTTACAAGACATTTTTTTCCCTTGTAATTCAGTTCTTCAATCATATGTTTCTCCGCTGAATAGAACACGCAAATACATTCCGGCTGCGTTCCCCCTTCGTCCACAACCCTTGACGCTGCTTACCTCATACGCCTGCCTAGGTACCTACTACAGCGCGCCTCTTATAGGGTTTTAGAAAACTGTACGTAGAAATATCCTATAGGTAGGAGGACGGTCTCCTGCTTTTCTTACATTACCTAACTATGTTTTACTATCTTATTTATAGAAAGTTAGTATTCCTTAAATTTTTTAAGAAAGAGTAATAGAAAGAAAACAACTATTAATATTTCAAAGACCATAGCTAAGACTACTTAGTATGAAAATAGTAATAAGATAATTAGGTAATGTAAGAAAAGCAGGAGACCGTCCTCCTACGCTACGGCAATCTAGGTACTGAATGTACCTACCTAGGTCCCTAGGTAGGCAGTCGTTGAGTCGGGATCAGTCATCTTCCTTCTATGCCCTGGCGAGAAAAGCCAAAATTTATACAACTAGTTGGTACTTAAGTATATAGCGCAGCTAGAGACTCGTCCTCCAAATTAGGCTTGTCTCCCCACCTCTCCTCTCTCCCGACTTGCTCCCATTCAACTTAACTACTTACCATTCAGCCCAGCCTCGTTTTCTCACTCACCGTTCCGCCCTCCGCCCTCCCCGTTCTCACAGCACCGCCCTGCGGCAGACACTCGTCGCATTCTTTCGTGCGTGGTCCAGGAGCCCACGGCATCTCGTATATTTATTGTCTGGATTCAACACCGGTTGCGTTGCCCCAGAAATCATCATCGCCAAGTATCATCGCCAAGTATCATCGGCTCTCAGTGTTCTGCATCAGCATTCTGCCATCATTGGTGAGTCGTCGCGATTCTGCTTCCCACTACCAACAAGAGTATCCAACTTGTTATTCCTGCTCAGAAGCTGGCTGAGGGGCATCCGACCACTATTATCGTTTGTCGTTCTTCCAATCGCTCAATGCTTGTGCTTTTCCCGACCGCGTGTCGACAAATAACCATTGTCGCCATCATCTTTGCTCTGGTTTCCAACCATCTCCTTCACGTGACCCCTTTTCAGGAGTCCCCCTTCCGGCTTCTCTTTTTCTAACACAGTCCTCCGCCTAGTCTGCCGCGAGCGCTGTGAGTCGGGCCGTGTCACCCCCACCGCTTCCCGTTTCTGCCTGACAACCGGAAAGTTTCCCGGTTCCCGATCGAGAAAAGACCAAAGCCAGAGACGGTCCCGTCGAGCCTGTGCACGCGAGATCGCTTTGCCCTTCCTTGGATCCTTACTTGATTCCGTGCGATAGCCGATCCTAGGTTGCTTTAGTCTCTTCATCGTTGGCGCTGGCCTCTCCTTCCCCCCACCCGTTGATCATTCGTGCCTAAAAACCCCAATTCTCCCACCTAATTCTTATATTTCGCGGAATTGGTGGTGCTCAGAGCCGGAGTATTCTGTTTGCGACGGGTCACGCTTCCTCGTCTCATAGACCCGAGTCGTGATTGTCACATGACCAAGATCACGAGGATGCTAGACCTCGAAGACGCGCTGTTGAGCACCAACGGACAGCAACGGACAGAAACGGACAGCAACGGACAGCAAAGGACAGGCCAAAAAAGGCATCTTCCCGTGTGAAACCACCAATAAAGGAGAGCTTCTAATGCGAGCTATTCAGCAATTGTTGCGAAAATTAGCTACACATAACAGACGCAGAAATCTTAGAGCGCATCAACACTTACCACCTCTTGTAAGTAGCACTGACGCAGAGCCTGAGCACAACCAAGGCAACTATACCCTGACTGATATATCCACAGCAAGAGAAAGAAGAAAGAACCTGCTTTTCATCCTTGTTCAGGGGCACCTCGTAAGGCCTCCCTCCGCCCGATCCGGGGTGCTCCCAGAGCTCGAGTGTGCGTTTTGTCATAGAATGCCGACGGCTGACATCGAGGTACTCTGGCAAATCCTTACATCATGTCTGTAAGCATAGAAGCCAAGACGGCCGCTGGAACGGAATGGCCCACAAACGAGGCCGGCAGGCACGCACTGCCCTACAGGCGCCCAGAACCCCGGTATCAACAGCCTCGTGCTGCATTTTCTGCAGTGCCAGTCCCTCGATCCACGGCCATGGAGCGGCGGATCTCGACGCCTTACGTCAACGAGGCACATCCACCGCCATACCGCAGTACAGCAGAGGCGGATGAGGATCGACAGGAGACCATCGACATGGTGAACGGCGGCCGCCACTCGAACAGCGCCACGCACCCCGAGGGATTCCCGTCACGCTGCAATAGCAAGGGTGACCTCTGGTCGTCGCCGGAAGTCGAGGCGGCCATGGCGCTTCTGATGTTACAGGGCGCGTCCGCAGCGCCGAAGGCCTTGCCCACGCCCGAGGCCTCGAAAGCGGCGGGGGCGTCTGCTGGCGCGAAGACTTACCTACCACCGCCGAGTACTCAAATTGAGCCCACGGGAAAGCGCATTATAGAGGGGACAAAGTACAAGGCAAAGAAGGCGAACAACACAAGGGATTGGAAGGTGGGGGCAGGAGAGCCCCGAAAAGAACGGGCAACGAAAACAAGGCCCCACAAGTGTCAAACCTGTGGCCGACTGTTTAAGCGCCCAGACCACCTCAAGAGGCACCTTGTTGCCCATGCTAAGGAAAGGGATGAGTTCGAGTGTGACATCTGTGACACATTTTTTTCACGCAGGGACAATCTCAAGCAACACAGAAAAACGCACAAGGTCGATGGTCCTGAGCCTGAGCCCAGGGTTGTGCGTGTACTTAAGGATGACGATGGGAAAACTATCAGTCGCACGCCTGTGGTTCGGCCTGCCGCCCGTCATGGCAGATGGTAGGGCCCAAGTTGATGAGCGAGAGGCCGACACTATCGACTCCCCGGCCCAACCTGATCAGGTCGCCCAAGACAGTGAGCCTCCCAACGCCTGAGCGACGAAATAGATGGGGAGCAGGTGGATCTTTATGAACAGACGCATGGCACGGTCGTGACAGAAAGGTGTCGAGAGCTCGCCTTGAGGTTTACGATGGACGTTGTTTCTCGTTAGTCAGCGCCATGGTGGGCAGGGGTACCTTGGTAGACTACTGTGTACGTGCGTTGCGTCTTGGCACGGGGACGCACGTATGATATCCTTGTCTCTGTCTGACAATCGGAAATCCTGGACTCTGCCGGCAACACCATGCGTCGGAAAGTCATATCAAACGACAGTCCGGCGAAAGTTTCCGGTCGTGATGACGGTTTAAGTACGTCCGGGTCCCTGCGGTCTCCGGGGTGACGGGCTCGTTTGGATATAGCGAAAAGTTTTAGTTGGATTTGCTTCGTGGCTTTCCTTGCACATCGTCAGTTACACGCGACCGAATACGGCCTCCAAGTACATGCATGTACTTAGTTTACTAGTTTCGTTCTTTAAATATGTACTTCCCAGTGCATCCCAAAGGCGTACGCTTCCTTCATACACTGGAGGGTAAACGCTCAAAGACCACCTAGTGTTTAAAAAGGGGGGGAATAATCAGACGACAATGTCTGGGCGCGTGGCCACAGCCTTGTGCCACAGACGAGACTAGGAAGCATCGCCTGCTCATTGGCACGAGGCCAAAACCTATCTGGGCTGGCAAGTACAATTGTTTCGTCTGGGTTTTGTACTCTCATATTGACTAGATACTGAGGTAGGTTGTAGTGGGTAAAGATGTGGCTAGGGCTAAAAAGAGTGTTATATTCAGGAGAAAACTGCTCGTAAGAGTGCTACTAAGAAGCTCCTTTTAATACCCTCCCCGTTAGTCTATCGCTCCTTCCACCACCTATATAGTACCCCTTTTTCACAATAGGCAAGACCTTAAGCTTAAAGCTATCGTAGTTCTTAAAGCAATCTTTAAAGTATAAGCTTTTCTCTCCTTTAATAATATATCTTTAGTCTTAATACTAATAATTTAAGCCCTTTATTATACCTTTTAAATAGTATATAAGATTATATTTAAATTTGCCTTACTAGTTTTACTACTTATTTTTAGTAAGTATTAAATATAAAAGCTTAGTAATTTATTATTAAAGAAAAAAGAAGTAAGAAAGAAGTTATAATTTATTAAACTTAGAAGTTTTTAAAGTAGTAACTATTTAATAATAGTATTTAAGTCTTAGTTTTATTACTATAAAGTAAGTTATAGTAGGTAAAGATATAGCTAGAGCTAAAAAGAGTATAATATTTAAGAGGAAACTACTTATAAAAGTACTACTAAAAAGCTCCTTTTAATACCATCCTCATTAGTTTATCGCTCCTTCTACTACTTATAATACTTAGGTAAAAACTAAGTTACTCTTAAATATAATTTACCTTAGTATAATTAGCCTAGGTCTATATACTTTTAATAGTTAATTAATTACTCTACTATTAATTAAGACTTTCTAGAAATAATGTACTTATAAATAGAGAATTTTAGCTATATTAATAGGAAACTAAGCTTAATAGCTTTAATAACTTTTAAAACAAGCTTTCTTTTAACATCTATTATATATAAATACTTAGCTATCATTTATACTTATAGACTATTTATAAGCATGATTTTAAAAAATTAGGCTACTTTAATATTATATATATAGTCTATCTCATGAACTAATATGCTAGAATTAATTGATTATTCTAATGCTTATTACTCAGGATGTTATAAGGTCTTATATATTAATCCTCTAGTAGTAAGGCTTAAATCTATAGCCCTTTAACAATAAATCTAATATTACTTCATTTATTAAATCCCTAGCTACTTCCTAGAACTAGTAGTTAAGTTAATATTAAAAAAAGTCTAGATCTATAAATGTTATTTAGTACCCTTAACTACCTTAGGGTAGTTATACTACATTATACTCCTTTTTAAGACAATGTAGTTTTATTTATAATCTCTATATATATAAAGTATATATAGTACCTTATATAGTATTAAACATTCAAAAGAACTACCGTTTAAAAGAACTAGTATCCTAGTAGTTAGAGATACTTACTAACCCTAAATATAGACTATATAAATAGGT